>SNQJ01S0028039.1:154218-196995 GCA_010110895.2 Picea sitchensis | reverse complement strand
GATCGAGAATTTTAATGGGAAACACTTTGAGCTATGGAAGCTCAATATGGAAGATTTGTTGGTGGACAAAGATTAGTGGATTAGGGTAGATCTAGGTACTGCACCTATATGAACTTCTACAGATGACTGGGAAAAGTTGGATCGGAAGGAAAAGAGCACAATCTGACTGTGTTTCTCTGATTCAGTATTACTGAATGTGTCATAGGAAGCTACAACCAAGGATTTATGGGAAAATTTGGGGAAGTTGTGTCAGTCTAAGTCCCTAGTAAATAAACTATTCCTGAGAAAGAAGTTTTATAACCTAAGGATGAGAGATGGAGACTCGGTGGCAGAGCATTTGAATGCCTTCAATACTATGGTAATTCATTTAGTATCTGTTGAGATTAAAATTTCATATGAAGATAAATGTATCATCTTGTTGTGTTCTTTACCAGACTCGTGGGATAGTATGGTTGTTTCCATAGGTAGTAATACAAATTCCTTGAAGTTTGAAGAAGTGGTCTCATCCTTTTTTTCGGAGGAGATGAGACAGAAGAATATGGAAGGACATAGCACATACGCATTATTTGCAAGAGGAAGTTACCAAGAAAGAAATAGATCTAATTTCTCAAGTGGGAGATCTAAGTCTAAGGGTAGATCTAAATCTCCTGGAAAGTTTGTAAGGGTATGTTGGAGATGTGGAAAAGAAGGGCACTATAAGAAGTAGTGTAGATCCAAAGTTGAGGAAAAGAAGGGATCTGAAGAATCTTCTTCTATAGAATAAAATAACTCCAAGGAATAAGGAGGGGATGTGTACTTGGCCTCTTCAAGCACACATGCAGATCATGAGGCATGGTTGGTTGAATCTGGTGCATGCTTTCATATGACTCCCCACAAGGAGTGGTTCTACAAATAAGAAAGGTATGATGGAGGTAATGTTTTCTTAGGTAATGATTCGACAACCAGAATCATAGGAAGAGGAAGGGTCATGTTGAGGCTCATAGATGGCAGGATTAGGAAACTGCCTGGTGTTCTGCACATCCCAGGTTTGGCAAGAAATTTGATTTTTATAAGCAAAATGGGCGATGTAGGGACAAAAACAATATTTAAAAAGGAAACCTACAGGATGATTCGAGGAGAAATAGTGTTGCTGAGGGGAGTTCAGTTTGGAACTTTTTATAAGCTGCAAGGAAACACTATTAGTGATGGGTTTAATAGTTCCATTGTTCCTAATATTGGAGTTGAAGAAGAATGAAATCCTACAGTCTCTAGAGAAAAGGTTATGATGTGGCATCAAAGACTGGGGCATATCGGAGAGAAGGGTCCTCGAATTCTACACGGTAAAGGTATGGTTGAAGGTATGTCTAAATGCTCTCTAGATTTTGATTTTTGTGAACATTGTCTATATGGGAAGAAAAATCGGGTAAGATTCCCCTCTTGTGCAATGAGGGTAGAAGGAATTTTACAACTAGTTCACAGTGATGTTTTGGACCTATGTCGGTCCCATCTTTGGGAAAATTTGTGTACTATGTCTCATTTATAGATGAATTCTCGAGGAAGACTTGGATATATTTGCTTAGGAATAAATTTTAAGTCTTTGACAATTTTAAATATTTTAAGGCTCTTGTTGAGAATCAAACAGAGAAACGAATTTAAGGCATTGAGGACAGATAATGGCAGAGAGTTATAAGGAAATGAATTTGAATAATTATGTAAGAAGTGCGGTATAGAAAGGAAAAATACTACTCTACATACACCTCAGCAAAATGGAGTTGCAGAAAAGATGAATAGGACGTTCATAGAAAAAGAAAGGTGCATGCTCAGTGGTGCCAGGTTAGGGAAAGAATTATGGGCAGAGACAGTGGGTACTACATGTTACCTGGTCAACAGGTCACCCTCATCAGTGTTGGATGACAAGAATCCACAAGAGGTATGGACTAGTAAGGAACCTTCTCTCACACATCTCAAGGTATTTGGCTGCAATGCATATATTCATGTTCCAAAGGAAAACAAGAGTAAGCTCAATAAGAGGGATGAAACGTGTATATTTATTGGATATAAATATGGTCTCAAAGGTTTTAAGTTTTGGAACACAGAAACTAAGAAGGTAGTGTATAGCCGAGATGTGGTATTTAGAGAAATGAAGGATGTTGTTAAAAAGGAAGCCCTACCAAGCAAGGAAGAACCAGAGAAGATAGAGTTTGATTTAAAGGATGATGAATCAGACTGTATAGAAGAACATGAATCAGAAGAAGAAGATCCTCATACTCCAGCGTTGAGGAGATCAGATCGAGAAAGAAGGCTACCGGAAAGGTATAGTCCATCTGATTTCCATTCAAATTTTTCTTTTTCTATCACTGATGATGATCCTAGAACTGTCAGGGAGGCAGTGAATTCAGAGGATGGAAATCTATGGAAAAGGGCCATGGATGAAGAAATGGAATCTTTGGATAATAATGAGGCTTGGGATCTAGTGGAGTTGCCAACTGGAAGAAAGACCATTGGCAACAAATGGGTATTTAAAAAGAAGTTGAATGCAGAAGGAAAAGTGGAGAAATACAAAGATCGGTTAGTAGCAAAGGGTTATTCCTAGGTTGAGGGAATTGATTTTGGTGAGAATTTTTCTCTTGTTGCCAAGTTAACCTCCATAAGATTTATGTTATCTGTTGTTGTTGCATTTTATTTTGAATTAGAACAAATGGATGTGAAGACACCATTCCTACATGGGTATCTGGAATAAGAAATCTATATGAAGCAACCAAAAGGTTATGTTGTGAAGGGAAACAAGGAGTTGGTATGCAAGCTAAAAAGGTCCTTGTATGGTTTAAAACAATCACCAAGAATGTGGTATCAAAAATTTGATACTTATATGATGGGACTTGGCTTCACAAGAAGCAAAGAAGATCATTGTGTGCATTTTAAGTTAATTGGTGATCATTTGATTTATTTGGTCTTATATGTGGATGACATGTTGCTGATATGAAACAACAAAGAGATTATCCAGCATGTGAAAACTCAGTTGTCCTCTAAATTTGACATCCAGAATCTTAGTGCTTCAAATTTCATTTTGTGCATGGAAATTAAAATAGATCGGAAAAGGAGGAAACTCTAGTTAAATCAGAGAAAATATGTTGAGACAATATTGCAGAGGTTTAATATGCAGGAATGTAAACCGGTCAAGGTTCTTATTCCTGTTGCTGTAAAGTTATCTGTAGATTAATGTCCCAAGACACATGAAGAAGAGGAGGACATGTCTCATGTTCCATATGCGAGTGCAGTTGGTTGTTTGATGTATGCAATGGTCTGTACTAGACCAGACATTGCACATGCAGTGGGAGTTTTGAGCAGGTATATGTCAAAACTAGAGAAGGAGCATTGGACATCAGTAAAAAGGGTTTTCAAGTATTTGTGTGGCATTGTTGGCTATGTATTGTGCTACGAAGGAAGACCGGGATTGGACAGAGTGGTGGATATACATGGCTTTTTGGATGCAGACGGGGCTGGAGATTTGGATCGTAGGAGATCTACAAGAGGGTATGTGTTTAACCTGTTTGGAGGAGCAATAATTTGGATGAGAACAACACAGTCTGTAGTGGCACTTTCAACTACAGAAGTTGAATACATGGCAGCCACTCATGAAAGTAAGGAAGTAGTATGGTTACAAATATTGTTTTCAGGTATTGGGTTGGTACAACAAGATCTAAGGATAGAGTGTGACAGTCAGAGTGCAATTTTTCTAGTGAAGAATCTTGCTTATCATTCAAAGACAAAGCAGATTGATGTTCAATATCACTTGGTGAGAGAAATTATTTAAGAAAAGAAAGTATCACTAATGAAGGTGGACTCTTTGAAGATTGTTGCAGAATCATTAACAAAATTTGTGAGCATTGAGAAGTTCTCTTAGTGTAGAGGATCCATGGGCATTTTTGTCCTGGATTGTTGACTATGTAACCTTGTAACCTCTTGTATGCAAAGAAAACAACAAGTGGGAGAATGTTGGGTATGTGTTATATTCTTTGCATCGAGACCACATTTTTCTGCCTCAGGGCTGTATTATATGTAGGTGATTTTTCGACACATGGTTTCTTTGCCGATGGTTTTCTATTTTTGGTTAAGGAATTAGGGTTTTGGACTAATCTAGGTCATTGGGTGAGGGTTTTGGATGTCGTTGGCTCCTATAGTATTTTGTATTGTAAACATTTTAACATGATGAATAATATAGAATACGTTGGTTTTCCTGGTTTGGGATTCCAGGGGAAACATCTCTGTGTAATGTTTGTATTTTCCATTGTATATTTTCTGTTCTTTTACCTAATATCTATTTGCAGTATATATTGTACAAGGTTAAAATATACAAAGATCACCAACTTCTTCTCGTGTTGGTTCAGGTTCAAAGGACTCATCTGGAGGAAAGTGAGCAGGTGGAGGGGGATTTTCATCCTCACTATCATCATCTAAAGAAGAAACCATAATAGGAGCATAAGAAGGCACAAATGCCGAATATGGCTCGCAGGCTGAATAAGGAACAATCATCGAATTAGGCTCGCAGGACAAGAGATTTTCATCAAATTTAACATCTCTTCTAATAACAATTTCATTACAATGTGGTTGAAGAGTTTTATAACCTTTGACATCTTAAGAATAACCAAAAAATATACACTTTTCACTTTTAGGCTGCAATGATTTCCTTTTCTCATCCGGAATGTGAGCCCATGCTATACTGCCAAATACACAAAAGTGACTTACATCTGGTTTAATTTTAGTCCAAGACTCTTCCGGTGTTATATTTTTAAGAGCCTTTGTGGGAGTGCAATTTACTATGTAATTTGCACAGTTGATTGCTTCCTCCCAATACTTTAGACTTAATTCCTTAGATTGGATCATACAATTAGCCATTTCTTTTAATGTGTGGCTCTTTCTCTCAAAAACACCATTTTGTTGTGGTGTATATGGAACAATGTGTTTCATTTGGATGCCTTGTGTAGTGCAGTAACTTGTAAAATTATTATTCACATATTTGCCTCCATTATTTGTTCTTAACTTTTGAATTTGATGTCGAGATTTATTTTCTACAAGGGCCTTGTAGGCCAAAAACTTGTAGAAAACTTCTCTCTTAAGTTTTAAGAAGTAAACCCAAGTACGTCTGGAAAATTATGTTGGATTACTAAGAGGGGGGGTGAATTAGTAATAGAGCAATTTAATTCTTTTTAACCATAAAATGAAAGTGTTATATCAATGTAGCATTACAATCCAATAGTTGCAGAGTAAATAAACCATGATGAAATGAGCAATCATACACATACATAGTACACCCATGTTTTTACATGGAAACCCAAAGCGAGAGAAAACCACATAATTCTTTTTCTTATATGTATTTAAGAATTACATTCATTGGAAGCACCAACTTCCTTTGTTTTCCAGCTGCAACTGGAAGGAGGCTCCAACCCCTTAGTTTTTCAGGATACAACGTGAGGGAAGCTCCAACTCCTCAATTCTCTGGCTACAACCAGAAGTAGGCTGCAAACCCCTATGTTCTTCATCTACAACCGGAAGGTGGCTACAACCACATGTCCTTGCCCCATCTAACCGCCCTAACGTACAAGTAGATTGATGGAACCACTATCACACTATCACTATGAGATATATTGTTTTAAACATGTACTAGTTAGCCTGTACCAAAAAACCTGTAACAACTTGTACTAATAACCTGTGCCAAAATGTACCATACATCAACCTATACCTCAACTTTCACCATAAACAAGTGCATCAACCATGCACCAAACCTGTACAAATAACCTGTCACAATAACCTATACAAACAACCTATCACAACGTCCTGTCTCATCAATATTATCAACCACATCAGATCCACTCACCAAGAAATAACCAAGACAACTCTCAACTATATGCACAATAAAACCAAGATGTGCATCAACCAAGCATAACAAAACAACTCGTAATAATCACCAAGATCAATATGTGCTTCTAATAATATACCAAGACAAGTATGCCACATCATCCATAAACCATGTGTAAACAATGCTACTAACAAGTTCCTCCAACCATGTACAAAGTATGTACCAATCATGCATCAACTATGACTCATCAATATGTACCAAAATCATCAACTATACACCTCATGTATGTGCCAACTCATCAACTACTTGTCTCAACCATGTACCTCAATCAAAAGCCCTCATCAATTTCATCATCCAAATATGATTTGTAACTCTGTAATAGACCTAGTGTATATGATCACATACCTGCAAACCTTCCTTAAATTTAACAACAAGAGACTAGCATTTTCATCAAACTTTACTTTAGTTTCACATGACTAATTTTGGATTAGTCAACAACCCTAACGTGAAATAATCATAACTATGTACCTGTGATGAATAAAGATATGAAAATAATACATAATGTTCTTCAGTGTCTTTTATGCAATTATTCCATTTTTCACTTTTTCGAACCTCTCATAAAATAAGTTATAGAAAAAATGGCATACATTGTTGAATTCTGGCTTATTCTAGAGAGCGGACTTGTAGAGCGCACACCGTACGTAATATTTGTTGTATGGATATGAAAATTATACACAACATACTATAGACTCTAATATAACGGATACATGTTTTCTTACTAAATTTGGATCTGTTACGAAGAAGTTATGACGTTTTTACCCAAAACACCTGTTTTATACTAGTTTCAGGACTAGCCACAAACCCTATTTTCCATGGCATGTAACTCCAAAAATACAATGATCCACAAGTTAAAACTTTTATCATAGATACTTGGATATGTTTCCTTAATGGCATCCTGATTTCTTAGTCTGAATCATTCTAGAAAAAATGTTATTGCGAAAATGGTGAGATGACCTGTAAATAACATGCCTTAGAAAGCATCATCAAAATATTTTATCCTCCCCTGAATTTCAGCCTTGTTTACTTCACCTTCCCTCTGAAATTCACCTTATATATCCTTTGGTTACCTCATTCACTTGTATTTATTCAATATTCTCAATTTTTATTAAAAATGAGAGACCCTTGCCTCTTATTTATACTTTCATGTAGCTTCCTCAAGGGGTTACCTTCTAACCATCTTAACCCACTTGGGTCCATTGCCCAAACATTTGTGCTACCAGAATCCACTACCAAACTTTCTTAAAGGGTTGACATCAATGACAAACAACCCAATTAATAAACAATATCCCTCTTTGTCATTTATGGCAACACTCTGATGAAATACTGAAGTCATATCACTCATTCTCCCTCTGTGACCATCGCTCTCCCTAGAATCATGCCTTTGTGCTCTTTCTCCAAGCATTTACCTTTGCATCTGATAAATCTCCCCCGCTTTGTCATTAATGGCAAAGGTATATTTCCATCCGCGGTTGCTCCCCCTGAATGAACTCTTCTTGAAATTGATCTCCCAACATGAACTGTCCTCTTTATGGTGCTTCCTTGTGTAAATCTAAGACATATAAGATAAGGATTAAAAAACATTCATTTTGGAGTACAAATTACTTTGAGTCTCTGGCGAATATACTCAAAGGCTTCCCATGGAAGCGTTTTTGTAAAGATACTCGATCCAGTAGAAAGTGATACTTGATTAGAATGTGCTTCATCTTGGAGTGCATCATCTATTTTTTTGAGATACTGATGGCGCTTGTATTATTAGAATAGATTGGAATGGGATCATCATACTCAACCTATATATCTGTCAGAGTTTGTTTCATCCATAGAACCTGTGTACAACATGTTGTTTCTGCAATATACTATGCTTCGCTTATAGATAAGGATATTGATGATTGCTTCTTGCTTAGCCATGATACTAAACACTCCCCCAAGTAGAACGTTGTTGCACTAGTGCTTCGTCGATCATCAATGCAACCTGCACAATCTGCATCTGTGTAGGAAAAAAGTGATGGATCATTTCCTTTTGGATGCCAGCATCCAAACTCTTTTGTTCCTTTGAGATATCTGAAAATCCTCTTCACATAATTTACTTCTATCAACAATGATTCTTCTGATTCTTGTGAGACACATACATTAGCTATGAAAGATAAATGGAATTTGAATTGACTACCGAGGGAATGCTAATTTTGATTCTTAGTTTGGAGATCAAAAGTCAATCTAGGAAAATTCATAAATACTCAAACAAGAAACTAGTTCTTTTAAATATGAACTGAGGTTTTACCTTTAAGTCCATTTTTTTCTACCTTATGGACTGAGAATGCATGAACAACATGTGTTATGTCCAACTCTAGAATTTGATATTAATTTCTAACACCCACTATCTAAAGAGAAAAATATGTTTTCAATTAAACTACAATTCTAACACAGCTGATGTAAATTACTCAATTCATCACATGGAATTCTCTTGCAAACTATAAATTATAAAGGAGAATAAGGGGGGAATCTGATTTATCCTATGCAATTGAAGAAAGGAATCTAAACATGATGAATCACAATTTATCCTATGCAATTGAAGAAAGGAATCTAAACATGATAAGTTATTTATCTAAACCAATATATAAGAAATTTAAACATGGGAAAATATAATATCATACCTAAAAACATTAGGCATTTTGGCACCTTTTGGAGTCATCCCTTGTTCTAGGTGCCTAAATTCCTCAAAAATGTTCAGAACACAAAGCTACAATTTCTACAAGATTTCTGACATGAACCGGCTTTTATTAATTTAGAAAAATGAGTTTAGAGCTTTGTCACAACATAATAATAATTTAGTGACATGCCCTCTTTGGGATAAATATTATACATATATAGAACTAGGTCGAACCCAAGTTTGGAAAGAAAATAACAAAGAAAATTTAATGACTAATCCTAACAAATAAAATTGAATGTATAATGCTAACAAATTCAATCATCTATGCCAAGTTCATTTTGTTGGAGAAGGGGCTCAACCCACCACTCATCTAGTAGTGTGGGCATGAGATCAAGTCTCATAAAACAAAAATAATTCCCTTCAAAAATATTGTGCATCCAAGATGCTCAAACAACACGTAAGCATCAAGATTCTCTCTCTTACACACTCCAAATAGAACCTGTGATCCATCCTGGTGGTTAAATGTGGTTAGAATAGTTCCAACAACTCTCAAAAATAGAATACCAAAGTGATGGTGACCAAGAGATCCGTTTGAGTCATAGTTCTCACATGTGCTCGAATTCCCTCCTCAAAATATGCTTCATAACAAATTTATTAGTTTCTGGAGCGTTATTAATAACCTAAGAGATATTTCCTACACTTCATACCATACATTTAGGACACATCTTGAAATGAAAAAAAATTAACAAAACATTTTTAATCAAATACATAGAAAAATAACTAAAACATAATACGTAAGTTTTAAGAGAAAATACATCATAAGATAGCTTAATAATTAACAAGTAGATGTGAAAATGGGACAAGAATGAGTTAATAGAAGGGTTAAATTAGGCTTCAATTATAACATATGGGAGGCTTGACTTCTCATGGTGATGTTCCCTATTTACATGGTAAGATTGTTGATGTCTATCATGTACCTAATCTAAGTGAAAATATACTATCAGTTTCCCAAATGACGCAGATTGGTAATATTGTTGAGTTCTATCCATATTAGTTCTTTGTTAGGGACATAAAGAATGATAGTTTAATTGTCGTTGAAGGATTTCCAACTCAAAGGATGGATTGTATAATTTCTGTGATCTACCTCGAACAAATAATGGATCAAACACTCCCATTTCCTATACCAATGAGTGGAGAATAATTTAGCATGAATGAATTGGACACCTAAATTTTCAATGTCTGAAGTTGATGGTCACACAGAACATGGTTGTTGGTATACCCAAATTTCTTCCACCTAATAGTGTCTGTAGAATATGTGTGTTGGGATATCATCATCAAGAATCTCTCGACTTTGGTAAATATTGGAGTGCATAGTACCCATTGGATCTTGTTCATAGTGATATTTGTTGCATCAATAAGCCTTCTTTAGCAAGTGAGAAATAATTTTTGACCTTTATCGATGATCTATCTAGATTTACTTGGATCTATTTCTTGAAAAATAAGAGTCACATATTTGAAAATTTTAAGGAATTTAGGGTATTAGCTGCAAATAAATGTGATCGACCTATCAAGTGTTTGAGATATGATAATGGTGGAGATTATGTGAATCGACCATTTTAAATTCATTCAATTATTTATTGGCAGAGATATGTTCCTCATACTCCTCAACATAATGGTGTAGCAGAAAGAAAGAATAATAATTTGGTCGATATGGCTTAATCTTTTTTGTAGGGAAAAGATTTTCCAAATACGTTTTGGGATGAAGTTGTTTATTGTGCTAACTATCTCCTGAATTGTATTACTGCTAGTGTTGTCACTTATGTGAATCTAGTCAAGAGATGGTGTGGAAAGAATCCCTCTATCAACCACCTCATAATATTCAAATGTAATTCCTATGCCCATATTTCGAATGAATACATGGACGAATCAAATCTAAAGATTCATGCTTGCATAATTATGAGATACTCCAAAGAATCCAAAGCATATCGATTGTTTGACCCTTTCAAACAAAAAATCATTATCATAAGAAAAACATTTTTTATGAGAAGTATTTAGGAATTAAGTTGTTGAATGCTTCCTCTGGTCTATTATAGTATGGTCACTTCTATATTATTTCTGACAATGGATCACCTATTCCTTTCTTCAACATTTCAACCACGCAGTTGAACTATCTTCTTGAGTCAACTGAATAGTCGATTTCTAGGTCGATTGGTTACTTCTCCTGATTGACCTTCTAAAGTGAATGTCAATTCATTATCCCCTTGTCTCCATCATTGGGATACTAAAAAAATTGAATTTATTGGACCTATTAGTGATGTCTCTGCACACCATCAAACTTAGAGTTAGAAGAAACATGCCATCATTTCTTTGATGAATCATGTTATTGAGACTTGTGATCATGTTTCCTATGCAGATGTGAAAGGACAACTTGAATGGGAGAAAGCTATGAAAGTTGAAATGAATTATCATGTAAAGAATCAAACTTGGGATTTAGTTAATTGACCTCAAGGGAAGAACATCATGGAATCTCAATGGGTTTATAACACCAAATTTACCTCTAGATGTGTTTTTGAGCATCATAAATCTCATTTGGTCACACAAGGTTTATATCAGCAAGAAGGCATCGACTACACTAAGTGTAGGTTTTAACCTTGTACAATGTTTTACTGCAAACAAATTTTCAATAAAAGAACATAAAATATACAATGACAAATACACACATTACACAGATATTTTTCCCATGGAAACCATAACCATGAAAACCAACATACTCTATATTCATTCATAGTGATACATTGTTTACAATAAAACATACATATAGGAGCCAATGACATCTAAAACCCTAAAAAAATTGCCTAGATTAGTTAACAAACCTAATTCCTTAACCATAAATAAAAAAAACCATTGGCAAAAACTGTGTGCTGAAAAACTGCCCAATAATGGACACAAAAATCGAGGTGACATGAAAAATGAGGAAAAATGTGACACTTTTCTTGATGAAAAAACAATTCTCGGGGGAGATGACCCCGAACCCCCAAGGGCCACCCCCCTATGTGACTGGAACAATGTAGTATACACTAGATCTAGTCATGCAAAGAACATAACACATACCCAACATTCTCCCACTTGTTGTTTTATTTGCATACATGGGGTTATAGGATTACATAGTCAACAATTCAGGGGAACAGTTCCCATGGATCCTCTACACCAAGAGAATTTCTTAGTGCTCACAGATTGTTTTAATGAATCTGCAACATTCTTCAAAGTGTACACCTTCATTAGAAACACTTTATTTTTTCAGCCATGTCTCTCACAAAGTGATATTGAATATCAATATGCTTTGTCTTTGAATGATAAGTCGAATTCTTCACCAGAAAAATTACACTCTGACTATAACAATATATCCTTACAGCTTTTTGTACAAACCCAATACCTGAACATAATATTTGTAACCATATTGCTTCCTTACTTTCATGAGTGGATGCCATGTATTTAGCTCATGTATTTGAAAGTGCCACTACAAACTGTCTTTTTCTCATCCAACTGATTTCTCCTCCAAACAGTTTAAACAAATACCCTCTTGTAGATCTCTTATGATCCAGATCTCCAACCGAGTCTGCATCCACAAAGACATGTATGCCCAACACTCTGTCCAAACTCGATATTCCTTATGAGCAAAATCCATAGCTAGTAGTGCCACACAAATACCTAAAAACCATATTTATTGTTGTCCAATGATCCTTCTCTAGTTTTGACATATACCTGCTCAAGACTCCCACTCCATGTGCAATGTATGGTTTAGTACATATCATTGCATACATTAAACTTCTAGCTACACTCACATATGGACCACGAGACATGTCCTCCTCCTCTTCCTATGTCTTGGGACACTGGTCCACGGATAACTTTACACCAATAGGAATAGAGAACTTGACCTGTTCACATTCCTACATATTAAAACTATGCAATATTGTCTCGACACATTTTCTTTTATTTAACCAACATTTCCTCTTTTTCCGATCTCTTTTAATTTCCATGCCCGAAATGAAATTTGAAGCACCAATATCGTTCATGCCAAATTTAGAGGACAATTGAGTTTTCACATTCTGGATAATCTCCTTGTTGTTTCCTATCAACAACATGTCATCCATATACAAGACCAAATAAATCAAATGATCACCAATTAATTTAAAATACACACAATGATCCTCTTTGCTTCTTGTGAATCCAAGTCCTAGCATATAAGTATCAATATTTTTATACCACATCGTTGGTGATTGTTCTAAACCATACAGGATCTTTTCAACTTGCATATCAACTCCTTCTTTCCCTTCACAACAAATCTTTTTGGATGCTTCATATAGATTTATTCTTCCAGATCCCCATGTAGGAATGTTGTCCTCACATCCATCTGTTCTACTTCAAAATCAAATGCAACACCAACAAAAAACATAAATATTATAGAATTTAACTTGGCAATAAGAGAAAAAATCTCACCAAAATCAATTCCCTCAACCCGGGAATAACTCTTTGCTACTAACTAAGCTTTGTCTTTCTCCACTTTCCTTCTACATTCAACTTGTTTTTAAATACCCATTTGTTTCCAAAGGGATTTATTCCAATCGAAAAATACACTAGATCCCAAGCCTCATTCTTATCCAAGGATGTCATTTCTTCATCCACGTCCTTTTTCCAGAGCTTTCAATCCTATGAATCCACTGCCTCCTTGATAGTTCTAGGATCATCATCAGTAATAGAAACAGAAAAATTTGAACAGAAATCATATGGAGTATACCTTTTCGGCAACCCTCTTTCTCGAACCGATATCCTAAATACTGGATTAGTAGGATATTCTTCTTCAGATTCATGTTCTTCTGTAGAGTCTGATTCTTCATCCTTTAAATCAAACTCTATTTTATTTGGTTATTCCTTACTTGGTAGGACTTCCTATTTAACAACATCCTTCATTTATCTAAATAACACATCTTTCCTATACACAACCTTATTATTTTCTGGGTTCAAAATATTTTAACCTTGAGACCATATTCATACCCAATAAAGATACACTTTTCATCCTTCTTATATAGCTTACTCATGTTTTCCTTTGGAAGATGAACATAGGCCTCACAACCAAATACCTTGAGATGTGTGAGAGAAGGTTTCTTACCATTCCATACCACTTGTGGAGTCTTGTCATCCAACATTTATGAGGGCGATCTTTTTACCAGGTAACTTGAAGTATCCATTGCCTTTGCCTAGAATTCTTGCCCTAACCCGACACTATTGAGCATGCACCTTGTTTTTTCCATCATCGTCATATTCATCCTTTATGCAACTCCATTATGTTGAGGTGTATATGGAGTAGTATTCTTCCTTTATATACCACACTTCTGACATAAGTATTCAAATTCATTATGTAGAACTCTCTGCCATTATCTATACTGATCACCTTAATTTGATTATCCACAAGAGCCTTAAACTCTTTAAACCTATCAAAGACTTCATATTTCTTCCTGAGGAAATATATCCATGTATTCCTCAAGAATTCATCTATAAATGAGACATAGTACACATATTTTCCCGATGATGGAACCGACATAGGTCCAAACACATCACTATGAATTAGATGCCAAATTACTTCTTCCCTCATTGCACCAGAGGGGAATCTTACCTGATTATGCTTCCCATATACACAAGGTTCATATAAATCAAAATTTAGAGAGAAGTTAGACATACCTTCAACCATACCTTTACTGTGTACTAGTCTAATACCCTTCTCTCTGATATCCCTAGCCTTTGATGCCACATCATAACCTTTCATCGAGAGACTATAGGATTTCTTTCTTATTCAACTCCAATATCATGAACAATGGAACTATTACACCCATCAGTAATAGTGCTTCCTTGCAGCTCATACATAGTTCCAAATTGAACTCCCTTTAGCAAAACCATTGTTCCTCAAACCATCCTGGAAGTTTCTTTTTCAAATATTGTTCTTACCCCTGCATCGTCCATTTTTCTTACAAAAAACAAATTTCTAGCAAATCTTGGGATGTGCAGGACACCAGTTAGTGTTATTATCCTTCCATTTTATGAGCCTCAACTTAACTTTTCCTTGACCTATGATTCTGGTTGTCGAGTCATCTCCTAGGAAAACATTACCTCCATCATACCTTTCATATTCACAGAATCATTCCCTGTGGGGAGTCATATGTAAAGATGCACCTAAGTCAACCAACCATGCCTCATGATTTGCATGTTTGATTGAAGAATACATGTACGCATCCCCTCCTTCTTCCTTGGAGGTTTTTTCTTCTGTAGAAGGAGAATCTTTAGATCCCTTGTTTTTTTCAACTTTGGATCTACACTGCTTCTTGTAGTGCCCTTCTTTTCCACATCTCCAACACACCTTTACAAACTTTCTGGGAGACTTAGATCTTCCCACTTGAGGACTTAAATCTATTTCTTTCCTAGGAGTGTCCTATTACATATAATGCATATGTGTTATGTCCTTCCATGTTCTTTTGTCTCATCTGCTCCAACAACAAGGATGAGACCACTTCATCAAACTTCAAGTAAGTTGTATTACTACCTACAGCCACAACAAGACTATCCAACGAGTCTGGTAAAGAACACAGTAAAATTATACACTTATATTCATCTGATAAGTTAATCTCAATAGATACAAATTGACTTACCACAGTATCGAAGGCGTTCAAATTATCTGCCACTGGGTCTCCATCTCTCATCCTCAGGTTATACAAATTCTTTCTCAGGAATAGTTTATTTACTAGAGACTCAGACTGATAAAACTTCCCCAACTTATCCCATAAATATTTGGTTGTATCTTCCTTTGACACATTCAGTAATATTGAATCTGAGAGACACAGTCAGATTGTGCTCTTTGCCTTCTGATCCAACTTTTTCTAGTCATATGTTGAAGTTGGTGTAGGCACAGTACCTAGATCCACCATCATCCACTGATCTTTGTTCACCAATAGATCTTCCATATTGAGCTTCCACAACTCAAAAATTTTCCCATTAAACTTATTGATATCCATTTTCAAAATATTCACCATTTCTTTTCACTTGAAAAATCAATACCATATATCTCCCACTGTAATAGGTCTTATCATAGTCCTCAGCCAAACCCTTGACAAAAAGGCATCACCCTGAAGCCAACAAAGATCTGATACCAAATGTAGGTTTTAACCTTGTACAATATTTTACAGGAAACATATTTTCAATAAAATAATGCAAAAGATACAAAGGCAAATACACACATTACACAAAGATTTTTCCCCTGGAAACCCAAACCATAAAAACCAACATATTCTATATTCATTCGTAGTGATACATTGTTTACAATATAATATACATATACGATCCAACGACATACAAAACCCTAACCCAATTGTTTGTATTAGTCAAAAAACCTAATTTATTATCCGGAAATAGAAAACCATTGAAAAACACCATGTACTGAATAACTGCCCAACAATGGACATGAAAGACAAGGAAAAAATGCAACACGTTTCCCTAGGAAAAAAAACAATCTCGGGGACACTTCCCCCCAACCCCTGTTACCCCGCCCCTCAAACCCCCCTGCATGTTTGATGCAACGTAATAGACACTAGATCTATTCGTGAAAAAAATATAACACATACCCAACACTAGGACCTTTTCCCATGTTGCAAAGATGAACTGTGTTCAATTGATTATTTCCCTTGCTCCTCACGTGATATTGAAGATTCACTAGATGGATGTTAAAAGTGCCTGTCTTCATGGATAATTATATGAAAAAATATTTATGGAATATCCCCCTTATTTTCTAATAGATTCCAATCATGTTTGTTAACTACATAAGTCTCTTTGTGGTTTGAAAAAGGATCTCAGGGCCTAATATGATAAGATTGATGTTTTATTTCTCAATAATGGATTCAAATGTTGTGAATCTAATCACATTATTTATGTATTACATGATAACAGTGATACCCTAAGTTTTGTTGTATATGTTGATGATTTGGTCATAACTCGAAATAATCTTGACCTACTTGTTACATTTAAGAGACAACTTTCTGACACATTTGATATGACAGATCTTGATCTTCTACATTATTTTCCTGGTCTTCAATTTTTACCTCTACCTGATGGTTTGTTCCCATCTCAATATAAATGTGTATTGGATATATTGAATCATTTTAATATGTACAAATGTAATCCATGTGCTACTCCTTTTCAGTTTAGGATTAAATTTACCAAATACTATCATTCTCTCAAAGTTGACGCCACCACTTATCAATGATTGGTTGGTAGAATTATTTATCTAACTCACATTCAACCTGATATTTCCTTTATTGTTAGTGTGGTTTCTTGGTTTATGCAATATCCACACATGAGTCACTTGAAGTATTCATAATGAATTGTTTGTTATATCAAGGGTACCTCTCATCTTGGCATTGATTATTGTTGTTTTTCATATATGTTAGTCGGCTTCATCGACTCTGACTCGGAAAGTGACAATAATGATTGAAATTCCACTTATGGATATGTGTTTCACATCATCATTGGATGCCTAGTTTGGTCATGCAAGAAATAGAAGGTAGTATTTATGTTGACTATCGAAGTTGAGTATCATGGCACCATCAATGAAAGTAAAGAGGTTTGGATTTTCCATCTCTTGGGTGAACTTGGATTTCATGTTTAGACCTCGAATATTATCTATTGTTACAATTAGAGTGCAATTTAGGTTGTTGATAATCATGTTTCCCACTGTAAAATGAGGCACGGCTAACTTCATGCTCACTACTTAGACAATTGGTTCAAGAGAAGGTTAGCACTCTTGTCTATTGAAAAAATAATGATCAGATTGTTGATATATTTACAAAACCATTGTCTAAATTTAATTTTATTAATCTCTACATTATTCTGAGGCTTCAAATAGATATAATTATGGAGGCATGTCCTTCTAACACAATTTCACCTCATGAACCTCCCCAACCTACATAACCTAAATAACCACAAGAGAAAAGTTACTTGAGAGTGGTACCAAGGAAATTGGCATTGTGTTCTAGGTATTTTGAGATAATTTCCTAGTAGTGGGACAAGGATATCCACCAACATAATTATTATATAGTGGTACCATGACAATCAATTGACACAAGGATTTTGTTGAGATAGGTCTCAAATAAGGGTGCAAGTAGGACCTAGACTTTTATCTTTATTTTTAGTTTTTTTACCCCTATGTAGTTATACTTTGTCTTGAATATTATTGTACTCACATAATTCTCAATTTATAAATACTATTGTTTATGTAGTAATTTCATGGACTAACAATAGGGAAGCAAGGTTTCTAGTGACAGAATTCACAAAATTCTCACTACCACAATTTATGTAGGAGTTTTGTAGATTGGAAATGAGGAGCTTAGTTTTGAGGGTGTTAAGAGAATGGGAGTGCTAGGTGTTGTATCTGTTTGATATATGTGTGGGGTCTAATAGAAATACTCAACCCAATTTATTATGGTACAAACTAAAGAGGATTGACTGTACCCTTAGTTGTACTACTTGATTACCCAAGTATTAGAGAGTAATGTTCCGTATTGTTGTTTTCAATGTACTACAACAACTAAATGGTTAATATAATTGTCTAAAGCTTGTTTCAGGTGGCCTAGGGGACTTCCTATACACCTTAGGGTACATGTAAGTGAAATTTAGTATACAAGTGATGTTTGATGTGGTACTACTCGAAGGGATGTAAATAGGGGTTACAAGGGTGTCCAACTAGTTTAAACTCCTTATATTTCCTACATGTATTCTTCCCCTACCATATATTTACGCATTGAACGATATATCATTGTGTTATTTGTAGATTCCATAATATGTCTCTAGCCTAAAAAAAATCTCTAAAATATTGACTCAAGAAAGTGTTATGATACCACTTGTCATGTTCTTTGTTAGTGAATTGGAAGATGCAAAGAAGAAATAATATAATTACCGAGATCAATTGTAGAAATGGAACATTACAAAAAAAATAGGGAATAAAAGAACTAAAACACCACAAAATGTTATACCTTTATTGATGAGAGAAATGTCCACTTGTCTCTTCAAGGGGGAAACCTCTAATGAGAAGATATCCAATTACAATATACTTTCACAAGAAATCCCATTACATTGATTCTACTTATTTATATAGTTGATCTCCAATTAAAATATATTTTCAAAAGAAATCTCATTACATTGCTTCTACTTATTTATATAGTTCTATCTACCTCCAAAGAACATTCTAGGCAAGGAACCTTCTAGTAATCCCTCTTAAAAGTATTTCTTTCACACTACTACACAAACCTTATTTACTATAGGTGGCCTCCATACGTTGTGTTAGTTCGTAGTCTTGCATATCAACCTTCTACTCCTCAAACCATCATATTCATCTATAAACTTAGCTCGTAGTTACTCTTTCTTCCTCATTGTGTGCTAGGTCATGTTGCTTTATGTCATCTCCTCCTTGATTAACATTATATGTTTTTATTTTTATAAGGTTGATTCCACCTCTTGATTTGATTTTGAACAAGTCTTATCACCATGGTTTATATGACAGTTGGATCACCAAAGAGTTGAACTAAGCCTACAACTGCAAAAAGTGTTGATTGCAAGAATGACAAAATTTCTACAATCAACAAACAAGCTCTATTTTAATAAAGTTATATGGTTTTCATATGTTCTAAAGTTTGAATAAATCCCTAATGACACCAAATTCGTGCTTATTTTCTCCTAAAACCATTGAAACCTTGTGCATTGTCTCTTTGATCAATTTTCATTGCAAGTGTGGAGCGAAACTTAAGTAGTGCATTCTTAGCCACTATTACCAACAATGGATAGCCAAGACATAATGATACCACAAAGGGAAAGACAAAGAGACAAAACTGATTTTATCTGCAATTTACACTTTTATGGCTGTGGACAAAGAAGATCTAAGGAAGAGGATATAATGTGATTGCTGAAGTTTTGAATGTGATCACAGGCTTCCACTGTAAGGTCACAAAAAGGCTTCCAGATCACACCTTTTCATAGAACCAAATAGCAGTAATTATCAACAAAGAGTTGCATATCAGGTTACAATAATAATGTGGATTAGCTCCACGAGATTTCAGATTCGAGTTTCTTTCCACCGGGAAGAGATCAAGGCAGATTCATTAAAGGGATTTATGACCGGCTGAAAAAATGTGGCAATTATGAGTAGTGTATTTCAGGCTTAATTTGTGAGAAAATGGTAACGCATTTGGAAAAAAATTTACAACACATTTTAGGAATGGGACGATTTATCCTAATCACAAACAGTTTTCAAAATTTCACAACGGTTTAGGAGAAAATTTGGTTTGATTAGAAAATAATTTTCTAGAAATTAATTATTTCCATATTATTGGACAAGTGGCAGAGAACCCATATGGATAAGCCATAATTCCTAGTTGATTGGATACTTGTAGAATTAGGATCAAATCTCACACATTCAGGAAAATCAAATCTCAGATTTGATGAAGTAAAAATCAACAATCAAACTTAGATCATATTGTTTCATCCAGGAAGAGTTGTAGTATTTGATGATTACATATAGCAGGGCATTTCAAGCAGACAGACAAAAATCAAAAGGACATTTCTATATTTCTAGGAATTCACGATAGAGCATATCATTTCGAAATCCAAATATTTACAACAAATCAGGAAAATCAATGAGTCAATAACGAGTTCCATCTTTTGAAGAATTTTTCTATGCAACTCCTTCACTTTAGTTATCAGCAGTGACTCTAGTCACAGTGATAGGATATTTTTGGTTTAGTTAGAGATATTATTGCCATTTGTAATAAAGGTTTCCTTTTTATAAAAACAATGTTTTGATTAGGTCGAAGTAATGAGGCCATAAAATGGGAGTTATCCCTAGAACCTAGCACTTAAACTCTACTTCAATAAGTTTAAAGAAGTGTTCATGAATTGTAATCAGAATTGAATAGTGAAGTTGATATCTATAGGTCTTAATGTAATGTAGACTTTAACTCTAGAACTTAGATCTAAGATAGGTATTTGAATCATCTTGATGGATAAATAGATGAACATTATGGATAAATAGATGAACATTATGGATAAATAGATGAACATGTGAATGGGGTTCATATTTTTGAGTATCCAACATCAAGATATAGACTTGGCTTATGAAGTGTAAATATCTACAAAGTTTTTTACTGAGTGAATATAATTTCTGATGAACATACTGCCTTTTTTTCAATCTCTCTTGTCTTTTCTTCTTATTTGGATTCATATTGGATGTATTTCAAAGAAAATGTACTTGTTGAGAAATGTATTCCAACTATTGTTTTAGGTTTAATACAATGTGTTAGATCTTAAATTTCTAGCTGCAAGTGACAAATTGTATGATTGTCATTGTTTCTCTATTCTTAGTTTATATCTTTTATCTCCTACACAAAAATTCATGCCACGGGATAAGAGAAACATTGTGGTGAATATTGTTGGACTGTCCAACTAGATCCATGACCTTAAAGCCCATCCATCACCTGACCATCAAAATAAACCAAACTCATAAAAAAACAATCATCCCAACAATTAAAATGTCCTAACTCTACCCTTAGTAGTCAAGTGCATACCTTAAGACAAACACATAGCAAACTATAAATCTATTTAAGGGATTAGGATAGGACCCTAACAAACATAAAATCCAACCATTATGATGTCTCATCCACCATCACTATGCAAAGTGGTGATAATGTGTTCAAAATCGATTTTCCACCATACCTTGTGTTTTAACTCTTTATGCAAATATGGCCATTATTTAATAATATATAGATGAGATTTTAATTTTTTGAGAATTTGGTAGAGGAATGTTTAAATCGTGATTTAAAGAAATTAAATTTACAAATTGAGTTAATAACCAATTATAAGATGTCATGTGTACATATTAATTCAAATTATAAAGGGGCATGGGTTAACAAAGGATATATCAACAAAATAAAAAGGAAATCAAGCATAAGATTCGATAGTAGAGGTTAACACTAGATCAATAGTCAATAATTATTATGGGTCAATAAGTAGCAAGTAAGTTAATAGCACTCATTGGTCCCATAAACTAAAACTACGCTTGAATCACGTGGTGCCTTATGGTGAATTACAGGACCAAAGGAAACCATTATAAAACCACACACAATTTCCCTATAAACGGCTTTTAGGATTCACACCAACATCATGTGCCACAATTTCAAAAGCAAGTTAATGAAGTAGTAGTAAAATTTATTGCGTCCTAATGTAACACATTTCGACAAGTTAGAGAATGTCAAGCGGCAATTTATGATGGGACTTTTAATGAACGTTAACACATGAAGAAACGTAAACAAGAAACGTAAACAAGTGCTACTATAGTAGTGATGCCCCTGCAGCAAATGTAATTTGAAAGGTGACATAAATATATAGTGAACCTATAGTTTTTAGTCAAAATGATTTATAGATAATATAGTCAAAATGATTTATAGATAATATGATATATTATATATAAATTGTATTATAAGTATGATAAATTATATATAAATTATATTATAAATCTGTATGATAAAGCTTATATTATATATAATATGCCTGTGAAAATGTGAGTGTTGATGTTGTTGTCAGTAGCAAAGCTCGGGTAAGGAAGCATGGGGAGGGTTCAAGACTTCTTCAGCTTATATTTATTCTGGGTTTGAATCAAAATTCTAAGAGATATAACAGGTATTCTGGGTTTGAATCAAAATTCTAAGAGATATAACAGGAGTAGTCCCCTAAGATCTTGAGCAATCTCTTGAGAGAAAGAACATATTTTCACGATCTCTCTTGATCAACCTCTCTCAGCTTGACCTCTCTCAGGTTTCAGACAATGTTGGTCTTCAACAGGTTTTCAACATTGTCTAAAACCTGTAACAATGACCACATAATCATAATCTTCCATCGATACAAAGAAAATGAACATGCATCAACAACATACCTCATCATGGTCGAGTATCTTATTAAACATCTCCATACCTGTCATACTTTTCATATTTTTCATTGGACCACCCTCTAGCAAAGATGAAATTTAAGTAATGAAACTGAAAACCTAGTACCTTGGACATGAACAACATACTATATTTGCTTCAACTAATTTTTTCATTTCATTGGTAAAAGTACAGTATGAAACCTATTTGAGAACAGATCACAATATGCAACAACAAAACATTTTCTACCAAGACACTCATAAACAATTTGTTTTGCTAGATAATCTGCAAAGAGAAAATGAAGTAAATAGAGGAACTAACTCCAATGTTATTATATAACCATGCAAAAATCGAGTACATGTGCACCATTTATTGATTAATACATAGTTTTAGGTTTCTTTAGTTAAAACCATATCCGTCCTTCAAAATTTGAATTTTGTCATTCCACATTGTGCATGAAGTTAGAACCAAACATTGCCAAGCCATGCCTACTATATTTTGAGAAGCAATCTAAAACATGTCAATTCAGCAAACGATCCAATCATTGAAAATCTCCCTAACATGTAATGTTTATGCAGCTCTTCTAAGCTATTTATTTATAAATATTAAACATAAAGAAACCGTACTTGAATCTACCAATATCCTCCAAGAGAATACGCAATTGGCATCCAAACACTGAAAGCAACTTTAAACACAAAACATCATTTGAATCTCCTGTGTCCATAGAGTTTTAGAGAAATATCCAGGAAACTTGACAAATGCATATAAAGCAACTTAGGATAGTTTAGGAACAAGAACTACAAACACACATGCAGCTTGTAGTAAAAATCTACATTTGTTGCTTAAGAAGAAAGAAAAAGAAAACTACCCTCCAGAATTTCTTCTTCTGATGAAGACTGTCCCAAATTTTAGCATAAAGGTAAAAACATTTCTCAGTCCCCATAATTTATTCTCTCATTGAAGCATGTCAAACATTTTAGCACATAACTCTCTCTTTGGATGCACAAATATCAATTTAGTCTGTAAAACAGAATTTGTTAACAACTGTGTCATCAATCAACAACACTTTTATCTCAACTTACTAGGTGATCAAACTAGATTATAAAATTGAATTTGTGATAAAGAACATCCATAATTCGTGCCAACATGATAAACAAGAGATAGTGGCCACAATGGCTAATGAAATAATTAAAACCAATTGAGCCGATTGAGGTGGGTGTGTTATTAGAAATAGCACCTCATTTTTTGTCGATTAGACAAGCACTAACCTTGAGTTATTTATCCATGATTCTATTGTGATCAAGGCGCCCAATGAAATATAAAATTTAAAATAGATTATTTCTATCCATAAAGACTTGTTATGAGATATCTCTAGGGAACATGATATATCTAAAGAGCACGCTATTTTCTAGTGCTTAGTAACAGTTGAAAATGAAGTAACCATGAAGGTAACAGGCACAAACCAAAGATGAGATCAGATAATCCCATGCAAATAGGATATAAGCTTCAATATCATCTATAGGACACAAAAATATGATAATATCAATACAAGCAACAAATATATTAGTCCTTTACCAAAGATCCTACAACATCATTTTAGCTTGGAAATATAATTGTATTGTTTCCAAAACAACAATGGATTCTATGCAAATGTGTTGGCACACTTAATTGATCTTTGTCGGACAATTGCTCTTTGTCCAAGTCATATTGTAGTGAGCGAAAAAGATAATTGCCTATCTTGATGGAAGAGGCATGGTAAAAGGGACATTAAACGAACTTGTGAGGAACTCCTTTGAGAGGTTTCATAGACAATAATACCAACATTATTTCGAGCCTTTTCATATAAAAAAGATAGATTTTTGACATCAGAAAACACAAAGATGGTTGAAATTTAAAAAATATTAATAATAATATCATTAATAGTTCAAGGAAATTAGCAGCCCACACTCATAACACCTATATTCCACACTTTGCAAAGCAGGGCATGCCACTTGAACTGGCTACCAAGAATAATTTATCCTGTTCCTTTTGAACTGGCTGCCAAGAATAATTTATCCCGTTCCTTTGCATGTTATCCTGCAATTTCATTATATATATATATATATATATATATATTTATATAGTTTAGCAGCCATGAATCATAACACATGTACTCAGGACTTTGCAAAGCAGAGCATGCCACTTGAATTAGCTACCAATAGTAATTTAGCTTTCTCAGCCCCAGGGATTCGCTCAATCGGTTGAACTATCCACCCAAGACATGTTGCAGAATGGGAGGCCATACTTAACTCGTTGAAATACAATTGAATCCCTTGGAGTTACTAGGCACTATTGTGGTTGGCAGTTGATCTTCCCTCCATCCAAATATTTTGGGCAAGAGGGGGGATCCTACAAAATTTTCCTTCGAAAAAAAGTACTTTAGCTTCCTCAGATATTTAACAAACTTTGACCTTCAACAAAACCATGATATTGACCTTCAATAAAACCATGATATTCTTTTAAGTTATGGGGATAAGTTACAATAAGAAATAAAAGAAGATAGGATCCCATTCCTCATGTGTTTGTGCTTGCTTTGTTTTCTATAGAAAACATCTCTACTTGGAATTGAACATTACCAGATTTTGCTGAACTAGAAATTCGGGAGGCTGGGTTCATGCAAAATCTTATATTAAATTAACGTTCAGTTACAGTACACAACATCAGTCTATTGGCCAATTATATTTCCAAGATTTAGCTTATGGTGACCAACACAATAAAATTAGATTTACCGATTTCGAGTTCATGTTCAATTCAGAAGGGTGAGGAAAAATTTCAATACAGAAAACGTTCACAAGTATACAACTTGAAATCATGCATTTTTTTCAAAATTTTAGAACGTCAGATCTTTTTAACAGTCTGTAACGTATTTGCACTTGGAAATAATGGAGAAAGCACCAGCTGTAAGCAGCAGTTATAAGCTTCAGTTGTGAGAACTTCAGTTGTGAGAACTTCAGTTGTGAGAGTCAGTTCTAGGCGTGTTAAGAGTCAGTTCTTAGTTAGGAGTCTAGTTGTCTTTGGTTTGCATGTAATCGACTCGGTAGAGTCTTTTCCTATATAAGGATGTCATCCTTCTTCATTTAATAATAGAGAAGTGAGCGTAGCCTCACCGTGTGTTTTGCTCGTATATTTTATCTTGGTATCAGAGCCACGAGAGTGAGGTGCGTAAATTCTAGAGGTTCGCAGGTCTCTCCTCTAGTAGGGTGCGAACCTATATTATTCAAAATTTCACGCATGCTCAAAACCAAGGAAGTTCGCAGCCTGTTGTGCATTTAAGTGCGAACATCCTTCACGATTCCTGCAACCGGAGTATTCGAGAGCTACAAACTCCCCGCAACCGGAGCACTCAAGACCTGCGAACTCCCCGCAGTCAACTCTAGCTTGAGGTGCAAGAACCATGGTATTTACGCATGCGTGGAAAGAAAATCTTGAATTTTGAAAGTTTATATAGTTTGCATGCGTTGGAGCCTTTTTTTTTACGAGTGTAAGTTTTTCATTTTTACTGCGTGGGTGAGTATTCTAGCATGCATGGAGTTTGGAGTGTGAGTTTGCATGCCGTGAGAAAATCGTGGAGTTTTTATATAAAAGTATTTATATATGAGTCTTTATATGAGCTTTAATTTTTAAGAGATAAAGGTGGAGTTATAAAGTTTATTAAATGAATTTTATGATAGTTTCATAAGAAAAAAAAAATTGGAGTTATATATTTTGGTAAAAGTGGAGTTATAAGTTTTTTGTATAAAAAGATAGAGTTATATGTTGGTTATTTTTTATATATAAAGAGGGAGTTATAAGTTTTTTTTAAAAGTGGATATTTTGGATATTAAGATGCATGCATGATTTAAGCTGAGAACAGAGGTAGAGATAGATCGGTGGATTCGAAAGGCAGAGCGACAGACTGCTCAACACTTGACAAAAAGTTGCATATCTTTGGTGATTCACTTGCACGGACTAACTTGCAGAGATGGTGAATCCCCTAGCGGAGACATACCTCAACGAAGCCAATAGGCTAGATGGCTCGAATTTCATTAACTGGATATTCAAGATGCAGATGCTCATGGAGGGCTATGGTGTCTGGAACATTGCGAATGGAACTAAACTGAAACCTGATGCGGCTGCAAGTGCGACAGCAACACAGATCCAAGACTGGGCTATGGTGGTTCCGAACACATGGTCGGAACTAAACTGAAACCGACAAGTACCGCGAAGTGCTAATGTTAACACGTATTCAAGATCGGGAGAAGTGAAAACAAGGCAAAGGGTATTGTTGCACACGTCAAGCAAGATAGCATAATTCCACATATTAGAGATGCTACAATTTTTGCTGCAACATGGACAACACTTGAAGCATTGCATGAAACTAGCAACATAAATCGCTTTGTTCTTGAAAACTAAATTGCCAGGCATTAAGATGGATGGAAATGAATCATAGTTCATTTTGGGTCGACAAAGAGGCATATTGCCAGTAAATATAGGGGAAACGGTTTCCAACACTGATATGGTCACTATTACCTTAAATGGTATGCTAGAATATTATCATATAAGTCTTTACAATGTGTCTTGCAAAAGCAGGAGAAACTCCCATGTTTTGAAGAATTGATGCATTTTTGCCTAAGAGGAAGAGAGGCTAACCGCTCAGAGTAACATTTTGGCACCGTATCAACAATAGACCTCAGCGAGAGGGAGATCATGAGTAGGATGTAGAGGAGGCAGTTCATGGCAGTGAGGTTGTTCATGGTAGAGAGGCGGTTCTTGGCAGAGAGGCAGTTCATCGCGAGAAGACAATCTCCAAATCAAGGTATGCAACTGGATAGGAATGAGTCAATGAGTTGTTTTTGGCCAGGGACGATCCGACATATGGTTAAAGAATCGGCTATAAGAATAAAAGTGATGAGGCTAAGAATAAACATAGAACACATTCAGGTAATTATGCAGTAAAAAAATATACCAACCAAGATCACAGATTATTTATTGCTATTGATGATATTGATGAACCCCTAATGTCTACCGGTTGGATCTTAGGCTATTTTAGTCTTCCATGCCGCTTTATCTGCTGGGAATGTGATGATTCTTTGATGCCTGGTTTGTGGATTACAGAGCATCGCGACATATGACTTGTAGCCAGTACAGGCTGTGTTAATTGTAAAGAAACACATAATGGTGCCAAAGATATATCTTGAGATGACCACGCCTATCGCATCAAGGAGTGGAGACATTCTCGCGGATACTGTCGAATTTGTACCGCTTTGTCACACTCCTGCGAATGTGGTGTATAAAAGCAGAATAAAGAAAAAATTTGATATATGTGTCCACCAATATAGATCAGAACTTGAAGGTTAAATTCTTCAAGAATTATTGCATAGTGAAGGATCTTGGACCACTTTCAATCAAGGTAAATGTGAGAGAGAGGCCCCATATGTAAATTTGATTTTACCAGCAAAGCACATCATGTACTGACTTTTGCCACTATGCCAAAGAATCTCTTTTGGCATCAAAGGTATGGACACATCAATCATCTTAATTTATTGGTGCTATTAGGCAGAAAAAGAATATGGTTGAAGGACTTTGCATGTTAAATAATGAGAAAGTTGCTTGTGATGGATGTGCATTAGGAAAGATGCACATAGATGAATTCCCTCTAATCCTAATAAGAAAAAGAGAGATGAATTCCCCTCTGATCTTGTGCATACTGATGTTTCAGGGCCTATGCGTACTAGGTCTTTAGGAGGTGCATTTTATTTTTGTTATTTATTGATGATTGCATGAGATACACATGGGTTTACTCCCTTATAAGAAAAAGTGATGTTTTCAAGTACTTTTAGGAATTCAATCCATGGTGGAAAAGAAGACTTGAAAATCCATCAAAATCCTCCGCTCTCAAAATCAAGCATAGAGAGTATAAATCAGGGACTTCAACAAATATTGCAAAAGATAATGGAATAGTACAATAGTTTATAGTACCTCACTCTCCACAATGGAACGAAGTCGTTGAAAGGGAAAACAAAACTTTGGTAGAGTGTGCAGGTAGTATAATGAAAGGTAAGAATATCTCAAATGCATTTTGCCAAAAGCTTTATAACATCAAGTAGCTTATTTAAAGAATAGAAGTCCAACAAGGTTTTTTGATAATGTTACTCCTTTCGAATTCTTGTATGGTTCCAAACCTGTATTTAATAACTTGAAAGTATTTGGGTGTAAGGTTTTTTCATTATTATCCCAAAGGAGAATAGGAGGAAATTGATCTAAAGCCAATTAAATGTATTTTCATTGGGTAATCGCTCTGGAATTTTAAAGCATACAACTGGGTTTGATCCCTGCTACTCACAAAAGTATTTGGTGTAGAGATGGCTTCCATGAGCAGTGAAGCAGGAAATCATGATGACAACAGTCATGAGGAATGGCAAAAACTTCTTGATGAAGGAGTTAAAGAACAAGAGTAGTAGCAAAGAATACCAACCCATTACGCAATAACAACAAATCTTCATCCTCAGTCATAATAATAGCTATCCCCAGAATGACAACAACAAAGAAAGAAGAAGGGACTCAATGATATGGAAAATTCAGTCGCCAAATACCTAGGCGCTGAAGATAGATTCACAAAGTGGGAGGAAGATACCCGGGGCTGAGAAGATCTTCAAGACAGATCTCGGCTTCCTCGAAAGAGGTATAAAGATTATGCCCTAAAGAGTAATATTTCAAATGTCATAAAACCCATGAATTTTGATTTGAAGCCAATGAACATGATGAATGTAAAAATGCAATGGAGGAAGAATATGAATCTATGGGTAATGAAAACAATACTTGGGAATTGGATCAATTGCCTAAACATAAGTAGCCCATTGACGCAAAATGGGATATACAAACCCAAGTTTAAAATAGATGGTAGTATAGATAAGAGTATATTGTGAGATTGGTTGCAAAAAGGGTATTCACAAACAAAATGTATCGATTATGCTGAAACATTTGCAATTCAAGAGGATAAATTGAATACTATTAGAATGTTAATCAGCTTTAGCTACAAAGTATCATTGGAAGTTGCATCATTTAGATGTTAACTGCGATTTTGAATGGTGAGTTAAAGGAAAAGGTTTACCTTTAATTAACCCGAAGGCCTTGTTGAAAAGGGCAAGAACACCTTAGTGTTAAATAAAGCATTGTATAGACTAAAACAAGCACCTAGGTCATGGTATGAGAAGATAGACTCTTTCTTTCTTCAACAGGGTTTTATGAGGAGCAAAAGTGATCCAAATTTGTATACCAAATTTGATGAACATGGGTATATAGTATTGATTTCATTATATGTTGATGATTTAATAATTACAGGAAAAGCAGATAAGTTAATTGATGAAATCAAAGAGCAGTTATCAAAGGTATTTGAAATGAAGGATTTTGGTGAGTTACATTACTTCCTAGGTCTTGAAGTTTGGAGAAATGCAGGCCAAACTTTTGTTTGTCAGAGTAAGTATATGAGAGAAATACTTAAGAGATTTAAAATAGATCACTGTAAGCCTTCTATTGTTCCCATGCAACAGAATGTGAAACTGTCTTGTGATGATGGTTCGAAGGAGGTGAATGGTACAGTGTATAGACAGATGGTGGGTAGTCTGAATTTTCTCACCACAACCAGACCTGCTATTTCATATTTTGTGAGTGTGTTAAGTCAGTTCATGGCGAAACCTCATGAAAGCCATTGGAATGTAGCAAAGGCAGGTATCTAAAAGGTACACTTGATTATGGTATTAAGTATACTGATGCATCTAATGTTGAGTTGACAGGTTATTTAGATTCTGATTGGGCTGGCAATCTGGATGATCGAAGATCAACCACTCGATATGTGTTCAGCATTGGATCCGGGGTTGTTTCATGGAGCAGTAAAAAGCAGCCTACTGTATCTTTGTTTTCTACTGAAGAATAATATAAAGCCTTGTGTGCAACAACTTGTGAAGTTGTTTGGTTAAGAAGACTTCTTCAAGATGTTGGAGAAGAATGAAAGGAACCTACAATGATCAGATGTGACAATCAAAGTTCAATCAATATTGCGAAGAATCCAATTTTTCATGAAAGGACAAAGCATTTTGAAGCTCAGTATCATTTTGTTCGAGAAAAGTTGCAATCAAATGAAATAACTCTTGTGTATTGTAACACTAGTGAAAATGTTGTTGATATTTTCACTAAGCCTTTTGGAAAGATTAAGTTTGAATTGTTTAGGGAGATGTTAGGTGTAGAAGTCAATCCATTCTCCATTAAGGTGGAGACTTGGAAATAATGGAGAAAGCACCGGCTGTAAGCACTAGTTATAAGCTTTAGTTGTGAGAGCTTCAGTTGTGAGAGTCACTTGTAGGCGTGTTAAGAGTGAGTTCTTAGTTAGGAGTCTAGTTGTCTTTGGTTTGCATGTAACCGACTCGGAAGAGTCTTTTCCTATATAAGGATGTAATCCATCTTCATTTAATAATAGAGAAGTGAGCGTAGCCTCACCGTGTGTTTTGCTCGTATATTTTATCTTTTGCAGGTTCTTGAGAGTAAGTTGGAGTAATCGTTGTTGTTGAAGGTGGAAGTGGTATACAATAGTCACCGCATGTTGTTGTCAAAGGTGGAAGTGGTATACAATAGTCACCACATTACACAGAACATAATACAGCCAAGGAAGTTTCCTACATTGCATGAAATATACAAAGCCCGCTTTGATAGATGCTTTTACTACCCAACATCTATACAACCAAAAAAGCTTCCTATGCTGCAGAAAAAAAAACATGATCAAATTGAATTGAGCCAAATTATTTGGTTGAATTGAATCATACCAGAATTTCCAAATGTATTATGTCAATTCGGGTGACTTATGTAACTAGGCGATAAACAAACTAGCTGCACTTATACAAAGCCTCTTTATACATAACCAACATACAATAGTCACCATGTTAACCTGAGGGCAAAAGATTAATACAAGATAAATTTACTTAAAGCCCACACCAATAACAAAAGAAAACATTGAATTATTTGCAAAATAAAATATATTGTCATGAACCCATGTGTCTTGAAGAGGACGAAAATGATCCTTTAACCTGTCCAAAGGATTGCATGCAGAATATGTGACTTGCCACTTGTAGAAAGGTAGAGTGCCTTGAAAAGTGAAATCTCTATATTATATTGACAAGTCTAACCAATCTATCTTTATTGCTTACAGATGGATTAATCTTAATAACATGTTGATAAAGAATCCTAGAAGCACCTTTGCACACTCATGCCTTACTCCACGTGGGAAGTGATCCCCTTCCCTTATCACCTGCCATGGTTTCTGTGTAAGAACACGGCCTAGCGGACCTGGTCAGGGATGGAGGCACCCTTGAGAGAGGCAGCGACACCAGAAAATGAATATCGAACACACATTATTATTCACCTCCATCACCGTCATCTTACTGGGATCGTTGACGAACAAATATTGAATGGCAATGCAATGTCAATGTCGGTAAGTAATCCAAAGAAGTTGGGTGTGCGCAATCCAAAGAAGTTGGGTGTGCGCATGTCTTGAACGGGAAACCAACGACCAGTTTGCCGAATTTTTTGATGCAGGAGCTTCGCGCTCTAACAACAGAGGGGCCAGCCGAAGAAGACAGTGTGGAAAACTTGACAAGCATAGGATAAAGGACATTGCATTGAGGCTGCAGATGGGCAAGGGCAGGGAAATAAGCAGCACGCGTATCAGTTTATCAGACCATATCGATATTGACTAACTGTTTACTTAGGTGCAGTACATGGCGGTTCAAAACGCCAGCAATTGTTCCAGCAATCAAGAAGGTAACTGCTTGTTCTGTTGCTGGATCAGGATAACGATCATAAGCTTGAAGTGGAGATTTTGTAATTTCCACCAACTGGATCTCATTCTCTATATGATTTTGTAATTTCCACCAATTGATAACATAACTTTCTTCGTATGTCTTTCATTTACATCTATTCCCAGGGTTTCCGCTCGCATACTTTCAGAGGTCTTGTGTTATTGCTCTTTCGCAAATAAATTCATTATTATTCCCTTCAATCAGGCGGGCGATAAGAGGGAATAGATCGATCGATCAGTAGAGAGCAGTGGATTAAATATTATACAGAGATTGTGCAAAAAGAGATCAATAGTTGCCTCTCGATCTTCTGCTGTTGTATTAGAAAGCGTGCTTTAAGCTCTAAAGATGATGGGATGGAGAATCATCTTCTTCTGCTGCTGCTAACTGATGTATGGCTCCCGAATCCCGATATATCCACCTTCCCTCACAGAAATTTCCATGGGGCCAAAATTCACAAATCAAATCGTATATTGGCAAAATGGTGATGACCTCGTTCTCTTGAATTTTCTAAGATTGATTTAGACTGTTAACAGATCTCGTCTTGCAAAGAAGTTCATGTTTTTGTTTTCTTTGTTTTAAATTATGTATTTGCATTGACCCAATTCAATGATTTTGTCATCAAGTCTATCTCAAGACGGGTCCATAGTGCTTATTTAAACTCTGCTCAGCTTCCAAACTGCGAAAATGCATATTTAAATTATAAAACCAATAGTTTGAAACTTGTTCCCATCCAATTACTTTATTCTTATGCTCTGATAATTTCAATCTAGAAACTGTAGAGACTGTTACAGTGGCCTTTTTATTGACTAACAGTCTCCTTTGATGATTTAACAAAAGTTCTTTTTGGGTGGTTTCAACCATTTGATAACATAACTTTCTTCCTATGTCTTTCATTTACTGCTCAGGATCATTGATTTATTTATGCTTTATGTCTTCTAAATTAGTTCTATATCTGGGCTCTTGGTTCGTTTCCCTCTTCCTAAGCACTAATTTGGTAGGAAACACAAACATGTGCAAAATTTGGACATACACAACTACATCGTGGGGAACAAAATATATATATAAGTATACAAAAGAAAACGAATATATAAGTACCTCTCAATGTGCCCATTTCCTAACCATTGTATCGTCCAACATTCCTTCCAAATCAATCCTTTCAGACCAAGGGCCAGTTGGAGCATCACCTGTGAAGAACCAGTAACAACAGGGACAGTGGGAGTAGTGCCTCTTTGGCTAGTAGGGGTAGCATTTATTTGTTTGGATCCAAATCCAAATAGTGAACCTGTTAAATATAATGTAACCTCAACAATTTGACTGTACACTGCGAGTTGTCCTGGCCAACTGTATTATCATTTTTTGATTTGCTTGAGCCTATTTAGCTCAGCTAGTTTTCCTTTTCTAGTACTCTTTTACTTGCATTGTTAATATACTGAATTCTATTTCTTCTCTCCTCTTTCTCTGTTTTCTCTGCTTCTCACTTTATCATCGTATCAGAGCATCAACAGTAAGCCTCTTCACACAGTCTCGAGAGAAACCCGATCCTAAGAAGCACAGAGATTTCATTGTTCACGAGAGCATAGGACGCGAGCTTCTTCACAAAGTTTAGAAAGAAAGACGTTGTCCACATTCCGCTCAAAAGATCATAGCAAAAAGCATGCACGAGGAAGCAGAGCGCAATATGCTCAAAATATTGAGGAGTCAGAGCTGCAGAAGGCAGAATCGTTTAAAGATCTCGCGAATTTCCTTCAAATTCGTGAAAGATTGATGCAGAAGGCAGAAACGTTTAAAGAATTTGGGAAATCTTCACAAACTCGTGAAAGATTTAAAGAATTCGTGAAAGATTCATGAATTTCTTGCTTCAGGAGAAAATCTTTGCAAGAACAACAAAGAACATGCTAAAGCAACCAAGAACAGACAGATGCAGCCGTAAGATTGGTCTTGCTAATAGATCTGAGGCATGAATCAAGTTCAAAAAGGATGAGGAGCGCGCAGACAAGGAAGAAGATTTTCAGTCGTCAGATTTAGCGTAGAGGACCGACAACCGTCGGATCCGTGAGAAAGTGCACGAGGTTTAGTCCTCTAGAGTGCACAGGAGGAAAAGCCAATTCACGAAATTCTGAAATCGCAGTCGAATTTCGACATTTCAGAGCTCGGGAGCAAGAGTGTCAAAGGATTGAGGAGTTGTTTCATCGCGAACCCCCAATTCGCAAAATTTCGAAGAGATCAGGACCGTCCATTTGTAGAGGACGCATGCCAAGAAATCTAGAGGCTCATCGGGGTTTTGGATACCGGGTGCTAGAGGCGGAAGAGTCATTGACACATGAAGTCTTGGGTCAGGAAGTCCTGAAACGTCGAAGGACATGTGGCAAGCGATCAAGATATCGAGAGATTCCTGAAGAGAGGTTGGAGGCCATTTCGGCATTCCGGGTACCAAGGACGCAAAGGACAAGAATTTGAGATTCTTAACTCATGAAGTACCGAAAGGATCGTGAGTCGTCCATCTTGGAGGACAGGTGTCAAAGATCTATATCTACCGGGAATTCAGGCACCGGGAGATCAAGAAGGTAGGAGTTGTAAGACAAGAAGTCCTGAATCATGAAATTGCGAAAGAAGAAGTCGCGATTGAACAAGCAAAGGAGATTTCGGCATTTCGCACACCAGGAATGCAAAGGCTAAGAGTTTGGAACTCTTGACCCACGAAATCCTGAAAGAATCTGAGCCCTCGGATCAGGGGAGGTTCATAGTCGTTGATCTCCGAAAGGATTACTGTTTCGGCATCACTGAATTAGGTACTTCGGTATTTCGGATACCGAGAGTACGAGAGGGGGGGACTTTGAGAAACAGGATTCACGAAATTCCAAAACGTGAATTCCCGAAAGCACAGGAGGAGTATTGTCGGGTCAGGATTTTGGCATACGAGGGTTCGGCATTTCAGGAATTCCGAAGACAAGGAATCGAGGTATTTCGGCGTTGGAAACCCCAAAGTTCCGAAAGAAGGTTGCGGTCACAGAGGACACAGTCACATAGACCGAAATTTCGGCATTTCGGCATTTCAGACTCCAGGAGTTTGAAGGGCCAAGGAAGGTTGCAGCTGGGGTCGCAAAGTCCCGAATCATGAAATTCCGAAAAGCGTCTGGATGAATAAGAGCCGGGATATTTTCGGCATTTCGGCATACCAGGGATCCTGCAAACAGAGGATCGGGCAACTTCGCATCGCGAAGTCCTAAAACGTGAAATCACGAAAAGGCGTTCGAGAAGGAAAGGTGCCAGGATATTTCGGGATTCGGTGTTTCGGCCATCTAGGAGACAAGAAGTCGGGCAACTCAACATCGAAAGTCCCGAAACGCGAAATCCGAAAAGTTGTTCGAAAAGGAAAGGCACCAGGATATTTCGGTGTTTCGGCAATCGAGAGTTGGGGAGACAAGCAATTGAAGGAATAGTATACAGAAGTCCCGAAGTCCCTAACGACAAAAGGTCAAAGTTGAGATTCGTGAAATCCTGAATTGTGAAGTTCCGAAGTCACTGCAACTTACGCGCAAGAAACAGGTAAATACGAAATTTTCGCACAATTCTTTTTCTCTTTCTGTGTTGATAAAATTCTTTAAAGACGACCACGTCTAGCAATTTAGGACCAACTCAAGGTCTGATTCTTCTTGGAAAGAATTATGAGTTTTGGTCTCTTCGGATGAGATCTTTCTTGCAAGCACAAGAGTGTTGGGATCGAGTGGATCTTGGATATGTGGAGCTAGATCTAGCAGACCTTGCCACCATGACAAACCAACAGAGAATTTCTCAGGCAACTTAGAGGAACAGAGAGAATAAAGAAAAATTCTGGATTCAAAATTCAGTGGATGACTCAATTTTCTCAAAAATCACAGGCGCTAGTACTTCAAAATAGGCCTGGGACATCCTTAAATCATCCTACCAAGGAAATGACAGGGTCAAAACAGTCAAACTATAGACCCTGAGGATGCAATTCGAGACCCTAAGAATGACAGAGTCTGAAAATGTGGATCAGTTTATGACCAGAGCCATGGGCATCGTGAACCAGATCAGATTGACTGGTGAAGTCATCACTGATCAACGCATTGTTGAGAAAGTCCTCAGAATTTTACCAACAAAATTTGAAATGGTCGTTACAAGAATCCTTGAATCCAAGGATCTGTCACATTTTTCAATAGATGAACTAATCGGTTCCCTGTTGACACATTAGAGCAGACTACATCTCACAGATGAGTCAATCTCCAATGCTTTCAAAATGCAATTCTCCTTCAGCAAACATAGAGGTAGAGGGTGAAGCAGAGGTCACCAAGGAAGAGGGAGTAGTCCCAGTAACCCTCACTCCAGTGGAGGACATAGACAATAGCACCTGAATCAATATTTCCAAGGACACAGACTACAAAATTAGAATCAGATTTTCCAGCCTCAAAGAGGCAGAGGGAGAAGATCAAATGACAAATCAAGCATACAATGCTATTACTGCAAAAAGTATGGGCACTATGAATCTGAATGCAGGAAGACGCAAGCACATCAGCTCTCAAGCAGAGCACATGTGTCAAATCATATGAGAGAAACCTCAGGAGGTATGTTTCTCTCATGCCACAAGTCTGACGAACAACCCAAAGATCTCTGGTTGCTGGACAATGGATGCAACAATCACATGACAGGTAACAAATATTTACTTTCATGCATTGATTCTTCAATCTCATCTGATATTACACTTGGAAATGATTCCTTAGTCAAAGTTTAAGGAAAAGGAACTGTACCTATTCTTACTAAACAAAATGTAAAGAAAGACATAAACAATGTCTATCATGTTCCAGATCTTAAACATAATCTACTAAGTGTAGGACAACTCATTGAACATGGCTATAAAGTACTTTTTGAGGGAGCATCTTGCAAGATATACGACAAAACCCCCAACAGAAAATTGATTTCTGAAATCCACATGATTCAGAATAGGATGTTTCCTCTTACCCTCAGAACTACACATCTGAACCAAACATATGCACAAAGTGCATCCATCCCAATGAAACTATGGTTTGGCATACAAGATTTGGATATCTACCCTTTCAGAGTCTAAGTCTTCTACAGAAGCACTCCATGGTCAAAGGTCTTCCTATCTTCAAGGAGCAAATTCCCCCATGTGAATCTTGCATACTTGGAAAACATAAGAGAAATAGTTTTCCACAGTCCTCCACTCAAGAAAAATAACATCTCGAACTTGTTCACACTGACCTATGTGGACCAATGAAAACAGATTCCATAGGTGGTAGCTTTTATTTTATAACATTTATTGATGACTTTAGCAAGAAAATATGGATCTATTTTCTTAGACACAAGTCTGAAACTTTTGCAAAATTCAAGGAATTCAAAGCATAAGCTGAAAAACAGAGTGTCAATTATATAAAATATCTCAGGTCAGATGGAGGAGGAGAATACAACTCAAATGAATTTGAAAATTTCTGCAAATAACAAGGCATTATCATGCAAACAACAACTAGGTATACTCCACAATAGAATGGAGTGGATGAAAGAAAAAATCAGACAATAATGAACATGGAAAGAAGCCTACTCAAAGAGAAAAGTTTGTCAAATACTTTTTGGGCTGAAGCAGTAGCATGCTTAGCTTACCTCTTGAATAGATCTCCAACCACAAAACTAAATATGAAAGTCCCTCAAGAAGCATGGAGTGGGACAAAGCTCAATGTTGCGCACTTAAGGACATTCGGATGCATAGCATATGCTCACATACCTTCTGAATTAAAGAAGAAACTTGATGATAGAAGTGAGAAATGCATCTTCAATGGATACAGTGAAACATCTAAAGCCTACAGGCTTTACAATCCAATCTCAAAGAAACTAATTCTTAGCAGAGATGTAAAATTTCTGGAAAATCAAATCTGGAATGAATCAGAAAATTAGCAAATGGACAGTCAAAATCCATTGCTGCCAAGTTCTAAAAACACAGAAAATTCAGGACAGCAAGTACCTCAACATGCTCTTCCATGATTGTAGGTACAAAGACGATCTGAAAATTCTCAGGATGACTCAACTTCAAGAAAAAACTCATCCTATGATATTCAAAATCAGAGAACTCGAAGTTTGAGAGAAATCCATTAGCAGTTGGATGACATTGAACAACACAATTTTTTTTCATTAATGTCATGTCAACCTACATATTTTAAAGAAGTAGCTAAGGAGCCACATTGGGTTCAAGCCATGAACCAAGAGATTGAATCCATTGAGAAGAACAATACATGGGATCTTGTTGATTTGCCTAGACACAAGAAGAGTATTGGCGTCAAGTGGGTTTACAAAACTATACTCAATGAAAGAGGGAAGATTGGAAAACACAAGGCAAGACTTGTTGCCAAAGGATTCTCACAACAACCAGGTACTGATTATGGTGAAACTTTTTCTCCAGTAGCAAGATTAGACACTATAAGGACTCTATTGGCCATAGCATCACAACACCACTGGCAAGTCTACGAGATGGATGTTAAGTCAGCTTTCCTGAATGGTTTCTTAGAAGAATAAGTTTATGTCGATCAACCACCTACATTTGAAGTCCAAGAGAAGTCAGCCAAAGTTTATCGGTTGAATAAGGCCTTGTATGGCTTAAAACAAGCTCCAAGAGCTTGGTACAACAGAATTGACACTTACCTGATCAAAAGTGGTTTCAGGAGAAGCCAAAATGAGCCAACTCTTTACACCAAAACAAATCAACACGGTAAAATTTTGATTGTATGTTTATATGTTGATGACATGATCTATACTGGAAATCTTGAGTTAACCAGTTTTAAACATTCACAAGAAATATATAAGCGATTCCAACAACCTGCAACGGTGAATGTTTCTATAGGATACAATAAGTTTGTGGTGCCTGTTGGAGATGGTTACCAACAAAAACCTATAGGTACAACAACTACATTCCAACTAGTGGCTCAAGGATAGGTTGTAGCTGGACCAGTTTATTATTACAACAATTTATGGGGTGTTTGCGATCTTTTGCTCGAAGAAGCGGCTCAATAATCCTTCTTCCCCGTATTTCTCTTCCTCTCAACATTTGATGTTTAACAACCAAGTAGAATAAGGTGAAGTGGGGGATTCAAGACAACTGTTTTACTTTTTCTACAAGAGGAAGCACATACAACAGTGCAAACTCCACAACATTGAAGGCACTAAAATCTCCACAACATTGAAGACTAAGGCGATCAAGGTTTGCAAAGGAGGTGGATATCGTTGGGATAAGTTGGTTGTCTTGCAAAGGCGGATATGACCAGGTGGTGCATATGACCGAGGAAAACTGGTCAGAGTTTGTAGGGTTGTGGATACGACTGAGGTAAGCTAGCCAGAGTTTGCAGGAGATTAACGTGGTTGCAGGCATTCAATAAAGTCGTTGTCATCCTCATAAATTTTTTAAACAAAGTTATGGTATTATCTAACATTGCACATAATGCATCTTGTGAGAGCCAGAATGCATCTTATGAGAGCCATAAGACTTCGATTTAAATAGATGAAAACTTAGGTTATGTAAGTCTTCGATTTAAATAGATGAAAACTTAGGTTATGTAAGACATTGATTTAAATAGATGAAAACTTAGGTTATGTAATGGCTAGGCAATAAGACATCAATTTGTCTACACAATAGGATGTTTCAGAAATTCAATTTAAATATTATAAAAAAAATAACTTGTTTTCATTCCTACTGTGAAAAAATATTTTTAGTCAAACACAAATTAATTAATGGTCAACACCATATTGAATGCTACAGTCCCTACTTGCCTTCGGCAGGGACTAATAACACCAATTCGTTAAGATGTTTTTCATGCGTAAAGGGGAATTGCCGCAAAGACGAAACAAAACCAGGGTTATCATAAGATTTTAAAAGGTAATAGCTCTATCAATCAAATTATTTCATTATCATGGGTACCTTTGTAAAACCTCCTCCTAGTCTTTCCGTGTGTGTTTTGCAAGATTTTAAGAAATCAAGTAGGGAAGTTTTGAAAAAGTAGAGGATTTAAAAAGAGACAAAATTGAACAATATGGCTCCTAGAAAGAAATTGTCAACTCATGGACAACTTGTGGTCTTGGTAACCAGACAATCAGAGCATATTTTATATAAATAAAAAGATAATTTTGAAACCCAACTGTATGTTAACACCACTGAAAATTTGATTAAGGTGGACATTAATGGTCACCCACCTATTCCACTCACTCAAAACACAATTTTCCATCTTGGCATTTTTTCTATGGTTTTTCGAGTCCTAACCTTTCTGGGTTGTTTTGAGGCCCTAAATCATGATTTTTGGACATTCAAGAGTGCACATGTTGTCGACAACATACCCTAGCTTCAACCAAAATTTTTAATCATCAAATAGCTCTTTCCAACGAGCTATCATATACCCCAAATGGAGATCATATGAAAAAGTAATGCCCTTGAGAAGTTGACATATCAACTAACCACATCGGGGCCCACACAAATTTTATTGTTTCATCTTATGGGGTTAGGGTTTTGGATGTTTGGGGTTTTCACATTGATGATTTATGTTAAAGGTTCTTTTTGGTCTCATTTTTAGTCATCTTCTTGGGACTGCACGTAGTTTTTAGATATCTTCTCAGAGATTAGCTACCACCATTCTAGTGAGTTTATTTCACTCTGTATTTTATAATTCCTGCATATTTCATTTCCCCAATATAAATACAATATTATTGTATCGATGTGTTTTTTCCATATTTTTGTGTTTCATTTCATTCCCTCATAAATTTAAATCAATGATATCAAAGCAGTATGCTCTTTATGTTTTTCATTGGTCATGTCCCCAATGAGGTTAGGGTATAAGGATTTGGGACTCAAACTATTTGAGCCTCTAAAATACCATCCTCATCGACCTTGATGGCCTCCCATGGAAGAAGAAAAGAGAGATAAATGATCATGAGATCGTATTCAATTGATGCTCAATGAATCCCTCATGCGACAGACATACGAAATGATGGAGCATGTTTCCCAAATCCTTCACGGATACTGACAACAGTAGACACATCTTCATCAAATGAACACTTTGGAAGCATTTCCCCTTTCAATGTACAAGTTAATTTTGATATTTCCGTGTTTGAAGTTTAGATAGATGTGGATGATTTGTAAAATTGGTTAAATATTCTCGAAGTTTATTTCTCTATCGACAATGTTTTCAATAGGGAAAAGATCACCTTTTCACTCTGTAAGGCTATCACCCATATCAAAAATTGGTGGGAGACTTACTATGAAAAAAATTCCACATAGGAGTCTGGAATGTTTGAGGCCAAACCCACCTGGGACTCTTTTATTGTTATCGTTAAGGAAAAATATTACCCTTTTGGAAACTATGATGACCAATACACGAGATGTACCACACTGCGTTAGGAGAGGGACTAAACAGTGATGGATTTCACAAATACCTTTCATATCTTGCGCACCAAGCTAGGAATCAGAGACTCCAAGCGACATTTGGCTCTAAAATACCATGGGGGTCTACACATGTACATCCAAATAGAAATGGAGTTTCTAGATAGATCGTCACTAGGAGCCACTTATCAATATGTTGTCAAAATCGAGAAAAAATTAAGCAGTGGAATAAGAGGGAGTTTGCGTCTACAAATCCGCAACATAATAAGTATACTAAAGACATCCCTAACTCACATAATAGCCAACCTCAAGACAACCAGTCCAAGATGCACAAAAACAAGGGTAACAGTAAGACAAATAAGGAACACTGGAAAGTGGTGTGAGTTCCACAAAATCCCATGGAACAACACTGATGAATGTCACTCAAAATAGTCATTGGTGTCCAGTATCAAAGAAAAATATCTGAACCCCAACTCAAACTCTGATTCAGAACACAATAAAAGGAGATAGATGATCGATGTAGACCCCACTACTACCATCATGACCACAACAATCCAACCAAAAGAACTAGAGGAGCCTGAGGAGGGGGAACACCTCTTCCATTCATAGATATGGGTGAAGGGGACCCCAGGACATTTCGTTGTTCATAGTGGAATGCAAAATAACCTAATCTCAGAAGAGGTCATCAAGAAATTGGAGTTGTTGACAACACCACACATGTATCCATACAACATTGGGTGGCTCCTCCATGAATGAGACCTCCACCTTATAAAGCAAGGCCACCTTTTCTACAGAATCAAGTCCTTCAAGGGTGAGGTACTATGTGATGTTTCTGTTGGACACACCTACCACACTTAGAGGGGGGGTGAATGAGTGTGGGGCTCTTTTTCCCAAAACATCCCTCTTGCACAAAAACTCATCAATTAGCATTCAACATTTATTCATTACCCATTGTTTTCATTTATAACCAGTTATAT
>SNQJ01S0028039.1:137804-154208 GCA_010110895.2 Picea sitchensis | reverse complement strand
AACTCATTGATCCATCTTCATCTATGCATTCTCATCAAGGACAATACATATTATATTACATCAATCATCAATCAATCAATCCTTTGTCATCAATCAATTTGACATCAATCAATCAAACCATTGGCATCAATGACAACATGATCCAACAGTTTCCCCATTGGAAGTTTGTGATGTTTTTTTAGGACAACTATATATGTGGAAATGTCATGTTTTTTATGAGTCTCAACCCCATAATGTCATTTTTACTCTGGGGGTCATCTCTACATGGTACCAGAGGTAGTTCTAATTACTACCATTTCATTGATCTCGAAAAAATAGTGCTACAAAGTGATATCTCATACAACAAATTTTAGCATCTTCGCAATTATGTCAGAAGGTGAACAGAAGGTCACTATGACCACCACAACCTCATCCCAATACTTTTCTATACAATAGAAGCAAGTTGACAATATTGTAGAAGAGAAAAAATAAAAAATTTCTTCATCTACGAGGGTACCTCTACACTTCCAAGTAATTAAAATCTATAACAAATCCCTTCATATCTCTATTGGCCACAACCCTTTTCAAGTGTGCTTAGGGTTCCAACCATTAGCCCCCATTGTTATATCTTTTCATGTTTCATCTTCACCGATAGAGTCCTCCGACACTCAAACCAAGGATGATCATGTAACCAAATTTTTTGAATGGATCCATCCCCTCCAACAACAATTTCATGACATCCTTCAATAGGCTAATGCCAAGTTACAAGAAGGACAACATCTTGAACAAGGCAATCAACTCACCAAGGTTCATATTCTACAAAATCTTCCCCATCTCCCATGGGAACTTGACGTAATGAGAACCATTGATTCCTCGAGGGGGAGGGTAGGGGGGGGTGGATAGATCCAGGTGGACATTAGTGGCCACCCACATATTCCACTATCTCACAACATTGTTTTCCATCTTGGAAATTTTTCTACCATTGTTTGGGTCCCAAACTTTCAATGTTGTTTTGAGGCTCTGGACATTGTTTTTTAGACATTTGGGGGGACAAGGATTGCCAATAGCATACCCTGGCCCTAGCCAAAATTTGTAATACATGAATAGTTATTTTCAACAAGCTATCGTGTGTCGTAAATGGAGATCGTATTCAAAAGTAATTCCCCTGGGAAGTTGATGTATCAACTAACCACATCGGGGCCCACAAAACTTTTGGCATTTCATCTTTCGGGGTTAGGGTTTTGGATGTTTAGGATTTTCTCATTGACTCTTTATGTTAAAAAACATTTTCGTCCTACTTTGTAATCATATTCTTGCAAATGAGCATAGCCATCACATCTCTTCTCAGAGATAATCTACCTCCATTCTAGCGATTTCATTTCACTCTATATTTTATAGTTCCAACATATTTCATTTCATTAATAGAAATCAAGTATTATTGTATCTCTATGTTTATGTCATATTTATGTGTTTCACTTTTTTCACTCATAAATTCGGATCAGAAATTCATAGTTTATCAATCCGAGGTTTAATGAAAATCCACAAGACATTCCAACTTGGGATTGTGGTTTAGGCTTGGCAATAGTTCCATCTACTTTTCACTTTCCTGAATTTGTCCAAAGGTGTGTTGAATCATATGACCTTATTCAAAGAGTTATAATATCCAAGGACAACCAACACATTATTTTTCATGCTCAGAGTATGCCATGTCATAACCATTATTATTACCTAATAATCAAGTAAACTTATATTAGGAAGGAATTGGAAATTACTTTAATTCATTATCACTTGAACAAAAGCCCAACTTTTTACTAAAAGTACTACCAACAAGTGAAAAAAGTTTCCATTAAATTCTTCAATGTTCAAAGAATAAGTCAAGAATGTTATAGCAATGATATGTTTGATTATGGGGTATTACCATGAATATTTAGTGGATGGTAGTAATTTTAAGGTTTATCTTTAAAATTACTCCGTCATATATGATAATGTTTATGAGCAATTTTTTCAATTCCGATCATTAAAATGCTTCATATATTAAATATATCTAGTATACTTTATGATTTGTCAACAATCAACTCACTTTCAACATATGGCTTTAAACACAGTTGATCAATAGGAAAATTTACTTTTAGTTTTTTAGTGAACTTAGGTAGTAAGGGATTTTAGTAAAAAATGTGGTTTCAAGTCTTTTGTAGACCAATTCATGGCTACAACCTATATGATATTCCACAATGAACATCCTCACACATTGTTCAAAGAGTTTAAAATTCTTCTTCAATTTATCTCATATATCAAACATAGAGATTGGTTTATTTATGAGAATTATATAGTTATAAGATTTTGTGGTTCAAAATTGAATACATATAGACTGCTAGTCTTCCTTACACCTAGGATTATTTCCTTGGAATATAAAATATGGAGATTAAATTCTTACCATGCTCGTTATATCTCAAAAATCATAAAGTTTCTTTTATTTTCAACAAAAAAATTATCCTTTATAGTTAAGAGAAAAGTTGCATTTAGTGTAGTTGCTTAGATCATGCTAAAATCATTTCATTTTGAAAAATATAGGAGTTGGAAATATGATGCTCATCATTTAAATTCTAACATGAAAATTGTTGCTACCTATTCTCCATTCATCATGGAGCAAACAAAGAAACATGGTCTGAAGTGCAAGAAATTATATAATAGAAAAATTATTTATTGCTTTTGAAGTAATATGTAAAGAAGAAAATAGTTAAAATACACCTTGGATCAGCCTTAGTGATCCTTGTTGACACTGATCAACCAGAAAAAGGAATGGATTTTGTGATGGAGACTCTAGAAAAGTCAGAATTATAAAGGAGATTTTTATAAAAATAAGATCCAATGGAGGAGTATGTGTCAGAACCACTGAATAAGAAAATAAGAATAGATTCAAACTCTAAATATCAATATGAACCAAGTAAGATGAAGCATATGAGTAATTCTTTACTTGAAAATCCAGTGACTTCAATAACTCAAATTGCAACATTGAGTGATCCTACTCACAAGGTCAACGTCAAAGTAATTCTACGAGGAGAAACTTCAAAGAGGTTGGTTAAATAGTCCAAAGAAAAATCATTCTCTCGGGCTAGCCAAGAGGGACCTGAACCACCTAGGTTTTTATCAACACTAGATTATGAAAAGGGAATTTTGGATATGGAAATTTTGCAACCTAAGGTCAATAAATTTGAAAAGGTGATCGATTATCATAAATATAACACTACTAAAGTAACTATTGATTTAAATCCATTTCACCAGGGAACAAAATTGAAAGGCACAATCAAACATGTAAGATGGATTCTAGAGACTTGCTTCAAGAAAACAATAAACATAAAGAAATTGATGTATCAAGTAAACAAGAAAGAGGAGAAATTAAAGATAGAGAAAAAAACAAATAGAGATCGCATTGTGTCAATCAACGACTTAGAAAAAAACTAAATTGTTTTAGGATGATAACTAGGAGATGAGTCTCGAATCTTATCTCTAGTAAAGAACGAGATAAGGAAATTCATGTTCTTGAAGGGAGACTAAATTTGCCAACAACTAAGAGCATTCAAACAAAGGAAATAGTTGATTTGGAAAAGGAGAAAGATCAATTAAGATACCAAGTAATAAAACTCGTAGAAAAAATCAAAGATTGGGAAAGATAATTGACAATGTCAATGAAGAAAAATAAGATGATTTGTCAACAAATTTAGTTCTTAAAGCTACAAGTATTGATGTTGAAATTATCAAAGAAGGTTGAGATGATGAACAAACTAGAAAAATCATAATCTAACAAACTATAAAACTCATAATCTAATTATTAACAGTCTAGAAAGTGTCGGGGGTTGTAGTAACAAGTATTCAATGGAAATCCACAGAGATCACAAAGTTTCAAGCACAAATTGAAAAGAGAAACATGTTAATGGAAATTTATCATTCAAGCTTGGATGATAAATACAAGATTATATTTTAAGCCAATTAAAGAATTGCAACATTTAAGAAAATGAAAGAAGATTTTGACACAATACTGTATAAACAAATAAATTGGTTGGATCCAAAGATGTGATTTGGAGTCAAGTAAAACTAATTAATCAAAAACTAAGAGCCCATTTCAATGTACTTGTGGAAACAAAAAATCTTGGAAGGGCTATTAAACTTAAGATTATCAAAACTTTGAAACACTTTGGTGGTAAAGTTCAAAGAGAAGATAGAGCCCATTCCAATGTACTTGTGGAAACAAAATATCTTGGAAGGGCTATTAAACTTAAGATTATCAAAGCTTCAAAACACTTTGGTGATAAAGTTCAAAGAGAAGATGGATTTATCAAGTTTTTAATTAGAAAAGATCAAGATGACTTAGACTTAATGGGAATAAAAGACAGAACTACAATTATTATGCAAGCAAGTTCAACTCATACCAAGAAAAGTTTGATTATGATAGCCCATAGTAAATGCAATGCACTTATTAATTTTGGTCAAGAGTTCATAAATAAGTTCATAACAACATTTGATATTAGATTATCAACCCCATGGAACCCAAAAATATTGTTCTTCCATGTTGATACTGTTATTACTCCAAGAAACTCCTTAGGGTTGTAGACTAAGGATGCTTGGTAACTTAAAAATAATGTGTAGGTATGCTTGGAACAATGGGATTACTTCAATAAATAATGTGATAGGAAACTCATCATACATTCAAATGAAACAGTTCTTTCAGGAAACAATGATCAGATCAAGTAATTTCAAAGGGGAGGATGAAGAACACTAATCTTGATTGCCAAATATAGTTGGGTGTAGGGCTTAATACAAGATAGAAAGAAAATCCTTCACTTCAAGTCTATGAGATCAATAAAGAGATAACAGTCTTCATAAGCTAAGATAAACTGAAATGAAGTACAGAAAAGGAAACATGGATATTACTGATATTGAAAACGAAAGGAGACTGCAATTTTATTATATCATAAGAGTCTATACAGTAGCGCAAAATGTATCCCAGTTTGAACCCATGTCTCTTAGAAAATCTAGGCATTTATAGCCTTTTACAATCAGTTTTCAGATCCTAAAACAATGGATCTGATATTCTAAAAATAGAAAGTCAAAACTGATTTACAAAAGATAAGGAGAGATCCTCAAGATGAGGTCAATCCATATCTAAGAGTAGTAGATTGTTGAATGGATCTGATATTCTAAAAATAGAAAGTCAAAACTGATTTACAAAAGATAAGGAGAGATCCTCAAGATGAGGTCAATCCATATCTAAGAGTAGTAGATTGTTGATGAAGTGCAGTTTTAGCCTCCCAAGGATGTTTGATTTGGTCCTCCAAAGATAAAATTCGAATTTGGTGAAGTGTGCAAAAACCTTGATATTCTGCCTTTGAAAAAGATGCCCAATGTAGTTAAAAAACCTATTTTTGACCTTATCCCTCAAAACTAGCCTTTGAATTATACTTGATAATTCAACACCTGTCCATTTGAAGTGGTTTCAAACCATTCAAACTTACAAAATCCCGATCTGGGAAAAAATTTGGTTATTCTGGCCGTGACAGGCTTTCACTAGCTAATTTACCCGAAAATCCGCTCCTTAGCTAGTGAAAGGCATATCTTTCACTAGCTAACTAGCAAAATTCAAGACGGGTTAGCTGGTGAAAGCGCAAGTTTTTTTAAAATCAAATGTCTCAGTCATGGAGAGTCCGTTTTGCATGCTTGAATAGTCGATCGACATCTACAAATCCTAAGATTTCCAATGGTGCTTTCAAATATGCATTTGGAGCCCTGGAAGCTAGTCAAATGTTCCCTACAATATTAGGCATCATTCTTTCAAAAATGCCAGTGCATTTTTTATCGCTAACATCTGGCTCCAACTGGGATGGAGACCTCCCTGCGAGGTTTCCAAGAACCTGGTAGACTTGGTGCCTTTAGTATTGGGCATGGAGTCATTCAACCTTTACAATTTATCATCTGGATATTCTCCAATGTTTGTTGTTATCTTTCACAATCTTCTTTATCTGTAGCATGTCTGCTTCAAAATCCCCTGGAAATGTTGTTTGCACATCGACATGGCATATGTTGTGGCAATATCTTCATTAATAAGAAAAGTGTTGAACATAGGCAGGATGGTGAGATATGTAACCATGGTTTTGAAAATTCCAGGATAACTTCAACCTTGAAATGAGAGTATTGCACGCAGCTTGAGGTCTTTGACTTTTCGTTTTCCAGCAGCTTCAGATACAAAGCATTTGTCTTGAGATGCCCTAGTGTGTTGAATCAAACACTTCACCCTACTCGGTTTCTTCAAAGAGCATCATTGCACCTTGTGAACCAATGTCCATCTCTATTTTGATCTCCATCGTAACCACCTCAGCTTCTATTATCACCTCCATATCAATGCAAGTTGTTCAGTCATGTCATGGGCCCGAAAGGACTCTGGAAGAAGATTTTCATAAGATAACTGATCCATATTGAATCAGAAGACCGAGCCAGCCACCTAGGTCCTCTGAAATAAAATGTACCAAAACCCAATATATATATTGCCACAAATATGGATCTTGGCTACCTAGCCATGATGAATATAGATATCAGAGATTTTCTTCCTCCTATAAGCCCATGGCTCAAAACCTTGTTAATGAATGATTAAGGGTTATAGCTTTATCTTTGCCAGTTGAGAAGTAATCACATGGATCGGCTTTGAAGGAGAAAACATGTGATCTTTCTTTGAAGAGAGACACCTAAAACCCTTCCCAAGAGGAACATTGGTCCCATGTCCTGAGTTGGGGAAAGCTTACAAGTGTATGACCATCTCCTACTAGAGATTCCATTAGAAATATCGAAGAAACTTCACCAATATTTGAGGATATTGTGTATCGAATTAAAAATTTCATGTTGTTGTAAAATGGAACGACCTTCTGTAACAGCTGTAACTATTGAATTGAAAATGTCACCTGCTAAGACCATATCAGTTGCCTCCTTTGTGACTTCTTTAGTCTGAGGATCTTCCAGGAAGTGCTTCAAGCGATCAACAAAATCTGTCCCATTGGAGAGATCACCCCCAACTTCTACACATGTTGATTGTTTTCACAGACAATTGTTCCATCACTCACAAGGTCTGAAAAGGCATCGACTATACTCATAGTAGGAGCTGCTTTCAATGCTCCATCAGTTGTTTGAGAACTTGACATGCTCTAGTCCTTTCTCCTTCACAAACTGTGGTTTTTATAATCAAGACATTAATCAAAACTTCCCCTAATTTACAGGAAAGAAATCAAATAAAATCTCAAAAATAAAACTATAAAAAACATTAGTTGCAAAAAATCTCGAATGGTAAATGTTGTTGGAAATTGTTGGAAACAAATATGGAACTAATCTTTAGAATCTGGATTTGATATTCATCTGATGGATCCCTTGCCACATGCTATTAGATATATTCGAGACACCTCAAATGATGATAAAGATTCCATATGTACCCCAACTATTTAGAACTAACCCTGAAATCGTTTCACATCTACTTTAAAGTCTGGAATGCCCCTCAACTATCTCCTCAAAATTTGGGATGTGCTTCTGAATTTAGAATGTTGATAAGGTTGTTTCAAGAGCTTGACACCTCGATTTTTTTTTTTAAAATAACCCAACCCAAGCCTATAACATTTTATCATCTAGAAAATATGTGTTGTGCAGAAAAAACCTTCCAAGGATGTTTGATATCCTTTGATGAAGATAAATTCGAATTTGCCAAATTTAGAAAAAACCTTGATTTATTGCCCCCAAAATAGATGTCAAATCAACTTGAAATCCTCCTCTAACTCATTTTCATCAAAAGTGGATCTTAGATTTGACACCATAATTCAATATGCATCTTTTGAAAACATTTTCAAGAGATTTGGTTGAGAAGAACTTCGATCTGGGCAAAATTTCACCAAATCTGGCCATCTCAGGTTTCACCAGCTAATTCGCCTTACGATCTGCTAGTTAGCTAGTGAAAGCTCTGCCTTTCACCACCTAACTGGTTATAATTTATCCCTTTTGCGCTGGTGAAAGTTCTATATTGGTCAAAAATGAAATCTTCAGAATGAGTATACTCTGCCTCCATGGTTGCCATCCGTTCTTTACAAAATTTGAACCAAATTCTTTTATTGTTTGATGATGCTAGTGTTCTGAACTAAAACCATCTCAGATTTTCTGTACAATCACCATCATACGACTGAGAGGATGGAATGGAAATGCTCCTTATAATGAAGAGCTTCTGCAATAATAACCTTGTCAAAGAATCTCGTTCTATGCCATTGGGGCTCTTCCTCAATCTATTTCAGCAAAGTTTTTTGGATAGGATTTCATATCTTTCCTTATTACTCTTTCCAGAACTTCGTGTTGCTTAAATTTATTTCTTAATTTCTTTCCTGTCCATTAAATGTTAATCCACAAAACAATAGAGAAGAAGAGAACATATATTTGAATTTCTGATACAAAAAGAGATCAAATTAAATGTGATATAGAGACATCAATGGGATCATTTGTTGTTGTTGCATCAACCTTCCGAAAGAAATTATAGAATTTAGAGTGTACAGGTGGTGATGAAATCTTAGGAGCTGGAATAACTGATATTGAAGAACTCTTCAATACTTGATGTGATTACCCATGCTTTGGATGAAGGCAATCTATTCTGAAAACCATGTAGCACACAGATATTCCCACATTCACACTCGCCCATCGTGGTCCTCTATTTTTTACAATAAATCTGTATGCACCTCTTTCACTGTTGATTGTTGAGCGCATGGGTATAACTTTGCAGCTTGAGAACAACCCAAACATGCAAGATTTGTTTGTCTTCTGATGCATGGTTCCTCAAAATATTAATACACTGCCTAGAAAAATAGAGACAGAAATGATGGTGCTTCTAAGCCATTGATTCGGCTCATGAATTAATGCAAGTTATAAAAGAAAAACATCCGACCCTAGCTTTATATTTACACTGTATAATAAATTTGACACCTAGCACTTGATGTGTAATGACATGCATCAAGATCGACGCCTTAGATCTTAACTGACACCTCTATATTTGCAAACTAAAAACTGGGTTGAGCATCTCTTTAGAGCACCTGCGTAACAAACTCTAATCTTGGCGCCTGTAATCACTCATCCATCGATTTTATGGCATTATGTTTGGTGTTTGAGGATTTTATACACATAGATGCTTCTTCAATATATTTGATGAGTTGTGAAAAGGAAAATCGAGCTGAAGTTGGGTTCGTGACTTAACTCATGGCTTGTGGCTTGTAGACTGTGCGCTAGGATTTTTGTTGAATGCACTTGACATGCAGATTGATAGACTTTGATTGAATTGATTGTGATATGGCTCAAATTGTTATATCTTAGATTTAGGACTAAAATACACAAGCACACACCATAATATTAGAGAAATTTGCTAAAATATGAAAAGCATTAGAAGTTAGGGTTTACATGAAACAATGACAAAGTTTTGGAATGCAAGTCAGAGCAATTAATGGAAGCTTGGTCTACATATATTTGGAGAAAAAAAACTGGCCAAACATATTTAGAAATGGGCATATTGAATGGAACTTTGAGGGGATACTCCAAAAATACCAGTGCATTTTTATGACTGATCCTGTACGACTGCTCCTATGCAAACCTGTACCCTGCCGGTAGTCTGCTCTGATTATTTATGAGCTCAAGAACTGAAAAGATCTATTTGTTTGTATGGCGAACTTATTCTTTTGCCTATTCCTACACTAACACTTTGCACTGCTCCTTAATCAAGTAAACTCATGCTTCCAATGAAGCCATGTAAGAAATTTATTTGTTGACAAAATTCTTGATCTTGATCCCAAAAATAAAAGAATGCGTAGCCAACATAGATGTGTTCGGAAAAAATGATAGAAACAACCTTCATCTAACAAGAATATCTTGATATTTGTGCTGCTCAATGATTCCAGAAAATCGACAATAGGATCAATAAAATAGTAAAGGAATACCTCTTCAAGCTTTTGTTCTGACTGTAAACGAAAATGTTGTTGCTGGTTGTCCTCCTTGATCTTAATGATGAATGTGGACTGCTCAACCTTTTTCGGAGAAAAATGCATACTCAGTTTCTGATCTGAACCCTTATTTTCTTCACCTTCCTCCTCATATCTGCTGCAAACCACTTTTGTCTGCAAATCTAGAAACTCAAGGCTTCCCTTAGTATTTGTTGTAGATCTGAAATTATCTCCTACTGATATGTCAATCTGCTCATCATTTTTCAAATTTTCAAAATGGATAATCGGATCTTCATCACAATCATATTTAAAAGATGCATTTAATACAATGTTTAAAGCATCACAATGGTTGTCATAATGTGAATCATCAATCTCTTGATAACGAAGAGTATTCTCGATAGCAACGTATTCTTCATTAACATCCGAGTCTTTAGTCAATAAATGAAATTCATGACAACATTCAGGATAGAGAAGATCATCTGGAAAATTGTCTTTACAAAACACATGAAAAGCAGTATGAAAATCTGCCAATGAGTTTATACTAGCATAAGGCAGAGACCAGTACCAATCATGAGAAATTCCCTCTAATGAGAAATAGAAAAGCCAGATCTGAACATCCTCGTGCACAACTTGCAACTGATGCATGTAATCATGAAAGTCCAACAAATGTTCAGCTGACACTTCCCATTCTTCTCCTCGAAATCTGGGAAGACTATTTTCCCATTCATCTCTACTAGGCACTAGATTAGGGAAACCAACAATTTTTGAAAAATCATAGAATGCATACCTCTTAGAAAAGATCTGGTTCATGTCATACCAATGGAGTCGCCACTGAATTTGTCCTTCATGGAGTCACCAGATAGATAATTACAACCAGAAATGTGCCCAGTCTTTGTCTATCATCAAAGTTGGAACTTATGTCGTCTCCCAAGGAAGCTGAGCTTCAATCTCCTCTCCTCGGTAACAATGCCAATTTGTTATCACTCCAAGAAACTCCTTAGGTTTGTAGACTAAGGATGATTGGTAACTTAAAAATAATGTGTAGGTATGCTTGGAACAATGGGATTACTTCAATAAATAATGTGACAGACAACTCATCATACATTCAAATGAAACAGTGCTTTCAGAAAACAATGATCAGATCAAGTAATTTCAAAGGGGAGGAAGAACAACACTAATCTTGATTTCCAAATACAGTTGGGTGTAGGGATTAATACAAGATAGAAATAAAATCCTTCACTTCAAATCTATGAGCTCAATAAAGAGATAACAGTCTTCATAAGCTAAGATAAACTGAAATGAAGTACAGAAAAGGAAACATGGATATTTCTGATATTGAAAACGAAAGGAGACTGCAATTTATTTAAAAGGAAACATTTTATACTGATATTGAAAACTAAAGGAGACTGTACTTGCTTATATCATAAGAGTCTATACAATATCACAAAAAATTATCCTAGTTTGAACCCTTGTTCTCTCGAATCTAGGCATTTATAGCCTTTATTAATCAATTTTCAGATCCTAAAACAATGGATCCGATATTCTAAAATAGAAAGTCAAAATTGATTTACAAAAGATAAGGAGAGAGATCCTCAAGATGAGGTCAATCCATATCTAAGAGTAGTAGATTGATGATGAAGTGCAATTTTAGCCTCCCATATCGCTTTGATTTGTCCCTCCAAAGATAAAATTCGAATTTGGTGAAGTGTGCAAAACCCCGACATTCTACCTTGAAAAATATGCCCAATGTAGTTAAAAACCTCTTTTGACCTTATCCCTCAAAACAAGCCTTTACCTGACTTGATAATTCAACAACTGTCTATTTGAATTGGTTTCAAACCATTCAAACTCTAAAAAATCCCGATCTGCAAAAATTTGGTTATTCTCGCCATGACGGGCTTTCACCAATCCATTTTACCCGAAAATTCGCTCCTTAGCTAGTGAAAGATGGAGCTTTCACCTACCAATCCAGAAGTAAATTCAAAATGGCTTAGCTAGTGAAAGCTTGCATTTTTTTTAAAATCAAATTTCACCATGGAGAGTCTGTTTTGAATGCTTGAATAATCAATCGACATCTACAAAATTTAAGTCATAATGGTGCTTTCAAATCTACATTTGGAGCCTTGGAAGCTAGTCAAATGTTCCATACAAAATTAGGCATCATTCTTACAAAAAATGCCAGTGCATTTTATCACCAATGTATACAATGAAACCCTTGCGAAAGAAAGAAGTAATAATGAACACTTCAATGATTTGAATGGTCCAATTAGGGGTAGATTTATCTATGAAAATTTCTTCAAGTATTTTATGTCAATGAGTATTATTACTCATCTACAACAAAATCTACCACCAACATCTTATGATTTATATATAAAATTGGACATAGATTTCAAGTTGCCAAAGGGGAATGTTTGGAAACAAATTGCTAAGTTTAGAAGTAAAGGTCCACCAAAAATTCTACAATCAACATTGCCATCTCAACAAAGGAAGAAAATGAATGGGTATATATATGAATGTGTCATAACCATTTTAGCATTGAAGAGGTATTGTTTCTAGATTAAATAGAGAACTTTCTTCAACAATCCTCGCAATCATTTTTCCTTTTAAGTTTTTCTAAGTCATTCACAATCCTCCTATTTTCTCATAGGACTCATTTGTGTAATCAACAATTTTAATGACTTTAGGCTTTGTAACAAGAAAACATTTTGATAATTAATCTCAAAAGATTTATCTTTGTATTTATTCAAATCTTTTAATACAACACTCAATTGTGAATTTGTTCACTTGTTGGCTTTTGCAATTCATGACTCTCCATTTTATTACTTAAGTATGTTGAAATTGAAAATCTTATGAATACAACATAGAATTTTTATTGACACTTTGTGTTTTTTGTAATTTTGAAGAATCAATTCCATCTTATTTATTAACAAATTACATTTTTTTTACAGAAAATACTTTGAGTGAACAAGTATTCTCTTTGGAAAATTGCATCTTTTAATTTGATTTGATTTTCTTTATTTATCATCCTTTGAGATAATTAAAGAGGAATGTGGTACCCTCTATGAATGTGAATGCATCTCTCAAGATAGTTGTTTTCTAAGATTATTTCATTTATTTCAATCAATCAATAATTTCAGGGTTACCCCCTCTACATGCTAGAATCTTTCAGATAGCCTAAAAAGAAGAGGATATTTTCCTCCATAGAATGCCTTAACATTTTTCTTTACTCAAAAACAACTTGAAAAATAACACCTTAGAATATATCTAGTATTCAATGTCTAATTTCTTTGATCTTACAATCCTCCACCTCTTAAACCCTAATATATGACTTCAACCTTGAGTAAACATAAACCACACAAAATAGTATGAAACCATTGATTAAATGATGTTTCACACTTGCAACAAAGCTACTCAACTCTTTGAATGTCATAATAGGTAAATTTTTATCACTTGTGTTGCACTGCCATGGTCTATATCCTAACACAACCATGGGGGCAACTGACATGTATTAAATTTTGTGCTATCTAGACCTTCACAAATTCTTTCTAGTGTCCTAATCCTTCGTTGGGAAAGCTAAACTTATTCCATGCAACCAACCTCAATTTTAGAGATATATTATCCTAATTGTCTAACTTACATAGAATAATCTTTTAAACAATAAGATTAAGATGCGATGAAAGATGTTTTTTCGAAAAATTATGTTGGAATATGCCACTGACACATTCGTAGTCATTAAAACTAGCACAATCGACTCACGACTGGAGAATGCCGAAAGGTATCGACCACTGATAACACTCCCTACATAGTAAAAACTCTCAGCCATTAATATCACTAACTACTAGGATGAGAGTTTTTACTATGCGGGGAGTGTTATCAGTGGTCGATACCTTTCGACGTTCTCCAACCACGAGTCGGTTGTGCTAGTTAGGATACAACGAGTACAACTAATCAGTTTGACAGGAGGATGGAGATGCAACATCCCACCTCATCAAGCCAACCTAATCTGACAAATCTTGAATATCAAGAATCTTACACAAACAATTTACATCAACTCTGATTCGTTGAAGCAATGCTTTGGGACCTAGTCTCTTCTAGTCATTCCATCGACCTAATATTATTTAGCGAGATCTTAATTTTTTCCATGGCCTTAAAGAGAGGAACGTGGAAAAGGAGCAGCGTTCTTCGTGGCCTTACTGATTTATGCTTGAAATCTTCGCATGGCAGGGGAAGGCAAGAAAACGGGAACCAATATTCCCTCCACGCCACTTGTATTTCGAAATGGGATGAAGAAGCTTGACACGCCCGGCACTGCACCCACCCCTCCTTTTGTAGGCCCTCTATAGGCTGCTCTTCCCCACCCGAAATATGTATCTCCGAAGCCAATTTTGGTAACAACCATGACTGAGCCGAATCCAACACAGAGCACACATAAACAACACGGCAGAAATTACCCCATGCGCGTCGAAGGTATGGTATGATTTGAGTGTGTTTTGGATAATGACAGGTGAATATTAAACGTCCATGCAGGTCGTGGCATCAAACGACCTTTCAGATATAAAAAATGAATGAGTGCCACCAAAATGAAACGTGTGCAGAGTGTTTTTTAATGATATATACGTGGTCTGCATATATTTTAATCCTCTTTAATCATTTGAACATGAAAATTATGTATTTTTACAGTAAATTTATAGTGTGACTAGGTAAATGTAAAAAAGTAAACATGTTAAGGGATGCCTTCATAAATGCAAGGAAGTTATGAACAATAAATCTGACGCATTGATTTTGGAGGAAGACTAAGAATATGCCAACATATTCAATGCTTAGCCATCAGATTAGAATTTAAGATTAAAAGATCATTAATTGTGCCCATTGTCAATAGGTGTACGCCTTTTAACATAATTATGAGAGGATTAGAAAAGGTTGAACATCTGGGAACAACTTATTGGCATTTAACATTACGTCCTCTTGCTTGCGTCCCACTCCCCATGTCATTATTCTAGAGGTTAACAAGGCCTAAACCCCAGTTATGATATAAGAGTTATTCACGGCTTCTATTTTTTTTAATCTTGGGGAATGGATTATCCACTATAAATCCAAGAGTATATTCATCAGCTGGCAAGTCAAATATATTAATAACTTGTGACTCAGTTGTTGAGGGATGCTTACTTTTGAACCTTATTACAAAGGGCCTAAGTTTTCATGGGATTTGATCCTTGGTGGGCTGAGTGTCCCCCACCAATAGAATCCAAGTCCTTAAATTAAAAATTTGGAGGACATTGGGGTGGGCTTTGATCCACACTATACCATTTAATATAGTATCTCTGGGTGCAACCACACTTTCAACCACTACTCAAGGTGCCCCATGACTCCAAGTAAATTGCCCCATGACTCCAAGTAAAGCCCTCACAAAAATTGAACCTTACCCAACTAAGAAAAACTCCTCACTTTCTTCCATTGAATCTGTTAACTCCCAAAATGAAACCGTTCTTTCGGTTGAATTTTGTAGTGGATATCATGGCTATTGGTAGCGTCCTCAAGTTACTTTTGAGTTTTTATAGCTGAGAAAAATTTTAAAGTTGGTTTGACTTAGAAATAATTTGGATTGTAAAGTCTTCTTTTTCAAAATTGTCATTTTTTACTTTCCACAACNGACCTTATCCCTCAAAACTAGCCTTTGAATTAGACTTGATAATTCAACACCTGTCCATTTGAAGTGGTTTCAAACCATTCAAACTCAAAAAATCCCGATCTGGGCAAAAATTTGGTTATTCTGGCCATGACAGGCTTTCACCAACTAATTTACTCAAAAATTCGCTCCTTAGCTAGTGAAAGATGGAGCTTTCACCAGCTAACTAGCAAAATTCAAAATGGCTTAGCTAGTGAAAGCGCAGATTTTTTTAAAATCAAATTTCTCAGTCATGGAGAGTCTGTTTTGAATGCTTGAATAATCAATCGACATCTACAAATTCTAAGCTTTCCAATGGTGCTTTCAAATCTACATTTGGAGCCTTGGAAGCTAGTCAAATGTTCCCTACAATATTAGGCATCATTCTTTCAAAAATGCCAGTGCATTTTTTATCACTAACAGATACAATGAAACCCTTGCGAAAGAAAGAAGTAATAATGAACACTTCAATGATTTGAATGGTCCAATTAGGGGTAGATTTATCTATGAAAATTTCTTCAAGTATTTTATGTCAATGAGTATTATTACTCATCTACAACAAAATCTACCACCAACATCTTATGATTTATATATAAAATTGGACATAGATTTCAAGTTGCCAAAGGGGAATGTTTGGAAACAAATTGCTAAGTTTAGAAGTAAAGGTCCACCAAAAATTCTACAATCAACATTGCCATCTCAACAAAGGAAGAAAATGAATGGGTATATATATGAATGTGTCATAACCATTTTAGCATTGAAGAG
>SNQJ01S0028039.1:123167-136454 GCA_010110895.2 Picea sitchensis | reverse complement strand
ATGCAACATCCCACCTCATCAAGCCAACCTAATCTGACAAATCTTGAATATCAAGAATCTTACACAAACAATTTACATCAACTCTGATTCGTTGAAGCAATGCTTTGGGACCTAGTCTCTTCTAGTCATTCCATCGACCTAATCTTATTTAGCGAGATCTTAATTTTTTCCATGGCCTTAAAGAGAGGAACGTGGAAAAGGAGGAGCGTTCTTCGTGGCCTTACTGATTTATGCTTGAAATCTTCGCATGGCAGGGGAAGGCAAGAAAACGGGAACCAATATTCCCTCCACGCCACTTGTATTTCGAAATGGGATGAAGAAGCTTGACACGCTCGACACTGCACCCACCCCTCCTTTTGTAGGCCCTCTGTAGGTTGCTCTTCCCCACCCGAAATCTGTATCTCCGAAGCCGATTTTGGCAACAACCATGACTGAGCCGAATCCAACACAGAGCGCACATAAATAACACGGCAGAAATTACCCCATGCGCGTCGAAGGTATGGTATGATTTGAGTGTGTTTTGGATAATGACAGGTGAATATTAAACGTCCATGCAGGTCGTGGCATCAAACGACCTTTCAGGTATAAAAAATGAATGAGTGCCACCAAAATGAAATGTGTGCAGAGTGTTTTTTAATGATATATATGTGGTCTGCATATATTTTAATCCTCTTTAATCATTTGAACATGGAAATTATGTATTTTTACAGTAAATTTATAATGTGACTAGGTAAATGTAAAAAAGTAAACATGTTAAGGGATGCCTTCATAAATGCAAGGAAGTTATGAACAATAAATCTGACGCATTGATTTTGGAGTAAGACTAAGAATATGCTAGCATCTTCAATGCTTAGCCATCAGATTAGAATTTAAGATTAAAAGATCATTAATTGTGCCCATTGTCAATAGGTGTACGCCTTTTAACATAATTATGAGAGGATTAGAAAAGGTTGAACATCTGGAAACAACTTATTGGCATTTAACATTACGTCCTCTTGCTTGCGTCCCACTCCCTGCGTCATTATTCTAGAGGTTAACAAGGCCTAAACCCGAGTTATGATATCAGAGTTATTCACGGCTTCTATTTTTTTTAATCTTGGGGAATGGATTATCCACTATAAATCCAAGAGTATATTCATCAGCTAAGTCAGATATATTAATAACTTGTGACTCAGTTGTTGAGGGATGCTTACTTTTGAACCTTATTACAAAGGGCCTAAGTTTTCATGGGATTTGATCCTTGGTGGGCTGAGTGTCCCCCACCAATAGAATCCAAGTCCTTAAATTAAAAATTTGGAGGACATTGGGGTGGGCTTTGATCCACACTATACCATTTAATATAGTATCTCTGGGTGCAACCACACTTTCAACCACTACTCAAGGTGCCCCATGACTCCAAGTAAAGCCCTCACAAAAATTGAACCTTACCCAACTAAGAAAAACTCCTCACTTTCTTCCATTGAATCCAACCCCACTTTCCTCCATTGGATCTAACCCCTTTGGAGCATTCACAGCTTCTGTTATCACATTAACCTGAGTTCTGTTGTCACGGCTTCTGTTATCACATTAACCTATGTGGTGTGGTAGGGTAGGAGAAGCCGAGAGGGAACCTACTTTTCTTTTCATTGGATGTGATATATATGATTTTTGTAAACTATTACGTACCACAACTTGTTTAACAAAGTGTGCCCACAGAATACTCTCAGCCACTTTAGACTGTCGTCCTTGGATTCCCTTGATTTACAGAATGTATGCAGAGAAGAATTTCAGCCACTTTAGACTTTAGTATTTGCGGTCCCTCCCTTGTCTAYGGCAATTTKATATCCCCGCACATCGCACAATCAACAACCCATCATTTATCTTCTTTCTTTTCTTTCTGTGAAGTGAAGGTCAAGAGGTCGAATCTGAAGCACTGCATGTCCGGCAACAAGTTTCGCCCGAAGGCAACACAGAAGGGTATACTCTKCCAGGTTCGGCATCTTTCTTCACTCTGCCCTCGTCTTCTGGATTTCATTGATTATCTCTTCACGTGATGATCAGAAATAATTTCATTTACATTATTTTGTTCGTCAGGAACCGCAAGCATGCTCCTCAGCYCCCGTCCGCTGAAACCCCTGAAGAAAATATATGGTATGTATTCAATTTCTTTTCCATGTATCAGAATGTTTTAGTTTTGTGTTTTTAATTGTAGTGTGTAGTGAGAAGGACCTTCCGTTTTAAATTAGCCGTTTACAGTCATTCTTCCGTTTTAAATTACTAGCCGTTTACAGGCATTTACAGACCTTTAGAATACACTGGCAAAGCTTAAGGGCTATAAGCATTTGTAATATATATCTATCTCTCATTATAAAAATTCCTATGATTTGTAAATTTTTCCTTTATGATTTGATTATTATTTTGTTTATTATATAGAATAACAGTGAGTTTAATTTATTACGTTAGATGTGTTGATTGAAAGATTTTCTCAATTTTCCCTTTTACAATTTGATTTTTATTTTATTTATTATTAAAAATAACAGTGAGATTATTTTACTATGTTAGATATGTTGATTGAAATATTTTTTCAATAACTTTTTGTTGGAACAGTACCCTTCTACTTGGTTATATTGTACTCTTAGACTTGGTTATATTGTTTTCATAGGTTTTGTATTAATAATAAAAATAATAGTAATAATTATATATATTTATTTATGATTTTTGGATTACTTGGTTATATTGTAGCCTTAGACTTGGTTATAGACTTGGTTATATTGTGGTTATATTGTTTTCATATGTTTTGTATTAATAATAAAATTAATAGTAATAATTATATATATTTATTTATGATTTTTGAAATGGTTTGAAAATTTTTATTGTATTTTTTTCTCATTAATTAATATATAAGTAAAGATGTCTCGGAGGGTGTAGAACAGTCGGTGAGGGACTGTGTTGTTAAGCTATTCTGTGTTGAAAAGTCACTCAGGCCGGGTGCGATACCTGAGTCTTGGTTTCTCAAACCAAAAGTTAATCCCAATAACAAGAAAATCCGGACCAATTAACAAATAAATAAAAAATATATGAACAAAGATGTTTTTCTTAAAAAAACAACCCCTCAATTAAACATATGATAATATGTGAGTAAAGAAGTTTTCATTAAAAAAAAAAAAAAAAAAAAACTCCTCAATTAATATATGAACTAAAATTATGTTCAAATATAAAATGCACCTCTCCTCAATAAAATAATCAACCTTTAATAACACTTACAAAACATGAACCATTTCAATTTTTAAATTTAGTTTGAAATTCTACATTGCTCAACCTATTAAACTACTAAATCCCCTGGAATGACTTAATTAAAAATACTAACAATATCTTTCTTTCATTTAAAATTTAAGTAAAAACCTAACTGTAGAAAATGATTTCTAACTTTTTCATAGACTGTTTATAACCCAAATGAATCAACAACAAAACTTAAATAGATAATGTAATTTAAACTACTAAATCCCCTGGAGTGACTTAATTAAAAATACTAACAATATCTTTCTTTCATTTAAAATTTAAGTAAAAACCTACCTTTAGAAAATGATTTCTAACTTTTTCATAAACTGTTTATAACCCAAATGAATCAACAACAAAACTTAAATAGATAATGTAATTTGTTAATGTAATTTGGTTAATAATGTAATTTGTTAATGTAATTTGGTTAAATTTTTTGTTAAGTTAATTGATTCTTCCATGAAATCCATGGACAATTAACCTTTGTATGCATTATACACACTTATAACATATTCTAAGTGAATCACTTTCTATTTTATGATGACCATATATATATATATATATTACCAGTCTTTTTGAAATGTTCATAGTTTGTCATATTATATGTGTAATTAATAATTCAAACATTAGTTGAGGATTTCCAAGTTTTTTCCAAAATAAGATATAAGATATGAAAAAGTGTTTGTAACTTTCTAAATGGTTTGGAGCACCTAGAAAATGCACAACAATGAATTAAATCAAAGCTTCACTAAGATTTATGATTCAACACTACTGATGTTGGATCTCTCCTCATGTAAGCATATTTTTCTTCAATTTATACAACCAATTTTCAAGGCAAACTTATCTCTTCAAAAACATTTAAATAATTTATTAAATTGTAGAGTTTTATAACATTAACTTTTATCCAAATAATTGTGGATTAGCAAACTGGCACAACCACAATGCAAATTGATATAAACTGGTTTTATGATACATAATTATTCAATGGTTTTTGGTTCAATAAATAACTAGATTAATTTAAATAGAATTAATATATTCTTTAAATATATTTTGACATGATAAAATAAAATAAGGTAACAATCTCAAACACTCAATAACATTGTAAATTGAGATATGGACAACGAAAAGCTTTGTATAAACTTGGATATGGAAAAGCTTTGTATAAATTGAGATATGGACAACGAAAAATTGGAGGAATTGACTTTTAGGGTCCATTTTAGTGGGAGATTTCGAGTCTAAACTTTTTAGAGAAGTTTTGAGACATCCAACCACACTTTGGAGGATACAAAAATTGTGATAGTATATCTCATCCCCTTGGTGTTGTTCTACACATCCATACCTTTCCAACAATGCAAACATCACTGACCTGCCTTGTTGACAACCATGGTACCAAGAAAATGACATGTCATGCCCAATTATTCACGGTGGAATTTCAAGAATATTCTCGAAGGTCCAAAACCCTAACACTAATTGAGGGTTGAGGCATGCAAAAACCCTAACCCTAAACAACTATCAAACTATGTTAAATATTGGGTTGTTGAAAGGAGAAGGAGTTCATTCTTTTAGTATTGCACTTGTTCCATAGTTTAACAAAGCATCTAGGAGTGAGATTTGAGAGTAAAAAAGAAGAGGGTAAAGATTATAAAGTATCCATTCAGGCTACTATCATCTATAAATAGTAGGCATATGGCATATCCATTTTTTCAACATGAATACCTAATGTATAATGAATTTTCTTATCTATCTATTTTGATTCAATGCTCTGCTTAAATTTTAAATTTTAATGCACTCTATTTTCATTGCCCATCATGGAACAAACTCTGCAATTATAATCACAAATATGAATGTAAGCCTTTTGGTTGTTAGTGTCTTTGTTCCAACAGCTCTTTTAGCTTGAGCTACTGCTATCAAGAAAAAAAATAGCATACTTCTTCTAGCCCTATTCTTAAAAGATAGGGCGTGATCTAATAACAATGCAAGAGCTCCAGATAATTTTTCAATTGAAATAACGTAATTAATTTTTTAATGAAGTTTATTCACAACTAAAGTGTATCCGAGTTTGTGAAAGAAAACGTCAAACATTCCAAAGAAATCAAGAATTGGATAGAGTTGGGAGAATGTGTGGTTACAGTTAATACCAATGCCCACGAGCTTGAGGGCTTTGAAAACGAATGTTACTCACGAATTTAGATGGAGCTCCATATATTCCCCATTCCAATGACAACAAAAGGTTCAATGGGTTTTGTATAAGACAAAGGTTAAAAAATTATTCATGCCAGAATTGGGCGAGTGAGAGAGGTTGTGGGATAAACAAAAACGGCCGGTGGTAAAGGGTTCAATGCCCAACAAGTAAGTGTGGTAAAGGGTTAAATGCCCAACAAGTAAGTGTTAGTGTGGTGTGAGTGGCCTATGAGTAGAATAATGATGCAGTAAGGATAAAAACAGTGTAAACAACCTATGGGCAGAGGAATGATGACTACTAAGCGTTAAAATGCAACATTCGGTCTGTGAGAACTAAAGAACACAAGCCAACGAAAGAAAAACATTATTGGAGAGAAACGAGCTGTGGAATGGTGAGAACACTAGATATCAATACAAATTTCAGTTCTCATAAGTAGTTCCCATTGATATTTATTTTTATCAATCAAATTCAAACCAAAACTAGATATTAATACAAAGCCACAATATTAAACAATTAATATTATTGGACATTTTATTAAGTTTAGGAGATAAATACAAAGGGGAGAGATATAAACAAATGTGTATTGTTACTGGTGGTGAGATATATAAAAAAATTCCAGACCATCATGGCTTATAGGCACCTTGGCTTATCATGGATAAGCTCCTTAACTCCTTAAATAAAGTTTCTCTCTTTGAGCTCTCACTTTGTATACTATCTTGCCCAACTTATTTTTGCATTTCCCTTTGTTGATGTCCTAACTACAACCTTCATTGTTTTAATGGGTTGCTTTTGGAAGGCCAACTATCAGAATGGTTTGTTTCCACTTCCAATTTAAAAAAAAAGACAAAACAAAATTAAAAAAAGGATATGTTTAAGAAATTTACAAAAGGTAAAGCAAGAAAGTGCTTATTACAAAGCTTTGAAAGGATCTCATTGAAATCACACCCACCCATTTGTAGGATTTTTGAGAGGGTGTCTCCATTGTAGAATGAAAGATAAGAGCTTACTAGGGGATTCCATTGGAATAACCTTGATGTCCATATCATGGCCAGAGATGGAATTTGCTACTACAATTTGGGTGGCAAGTGCAAGAAACTAATATTTCCCCTTGACCTTGACTCTACAATATTTATTATTGGTTGCTTGATTCTTGGGATGTATTTTTAGGTGAAGTCTCCAACGTTTTTCCTCCCAATTTACATTCAATCTACAATATTATAAATAGTTCGCGCATGGGCTACTTATCCATCTAGAATCCTAACAAACAATATCCGCATGATCCCTTCTATTGCAATAGAAACAAAATATGTAATACCTTTTAGATTTGTGATGGTGTTTTCCATCTTAGTTACTTAGTCCCCCAACAGTTAGAGTGGTTCGATGGAGGAATCATCTCTTTGTTTCCCTCTTCCAATCCTCTACACTCATAATTGAGTATCTTGTTTCTCACTCCGTTTTCAACTTCTTTTTTCCTCCATGCGAATGGATTATTTTATGGTTCCTCTTTCCTTGATGAATGTGGTTTGATTTTCACTTGTGTTGGCTTCTTTTGTAAGTTTTAAACCTGTGAAGTAAAGCAATGCAGAGAGATTCTTAAGAAAAAATAAATTTAATCAATGGCTCATACACAGAGATTTTATACCGAAAACCCTCAAGTAGGAAAACCTTTCTTGTATTCATTATCTAATTTCACCATTCACCATACAATATATACAATGTTTTTAGGTATTCCGTAGATACCAAAACCCTAATCCCTTAATCCAGGATTAATTTAGTAAACCGCTAAAAATAGAAAAAATCGCAGTTGTCGATCCTGACGTGCCCACACACACACATGCAAAGAATATAACACATAACCAAAATTCTCCAACCTTGGTTTTTTCTTTGCATCTAGGGGTCCATGGGATTATATATTCAACAATCTCGGGCAACAATGCTCATTGTGCTCACAGACTTTGTCAATGAATCTGCAAAATTCTTCAAAGTGTCCACATTTTCTAGCAACACCTTCTTTTCCTCAACCATGTCTCTTACAAAGTGATACTGAACATCAATATGATTTGTATTTGAATGATAAGTTGGGTTCATTGCCAGGAAGATTGCACTCTGACTGTCACAATCTAATCTCACTGCTTGTTGTACCAACCCAATACCTGAACACAATCTTTGTAACCATATTGCTTCATTGCTTGCATGAGTGGCTTCCATGCATTTATATTATGTAGTTGAGAGTGCCACTACATCCTGTCTTTTGCTCATCCAATTGATTGCTCCTCCAAATAGGTTAAACACATGCCCACTTGTAGATATTTTGCAATCCATATCTCCAACCCAGTCTGCATCAACAAAGCCATGTATGTCCACCACTTTGTCCAATCATGGTCTTCCTTGGCAGCACAATCCATAACTAGTAGTTCCATGAAGATTCCTGAAGACCCTCTTTACTATTGTCCAATGCTCCTTCCCTGGTTTTGACATATACTTGCTCAAAACTCCGACTGCATGTGCAATGTCCGGTCTAGTACAGACCATTGCATACATCAAACTATTAACTGCAATGGCATATGGAACATGGGACATGCCCTCTTCTTCTTCCTGTGTCTTGGGACACTGATCTGGATATAACTTTACACCTATAGGAATAGGAGCCTTGACCAGTTTACTTCAATATATTTTCTCTGATTCAACCAGAGTTTATTGTTTGCATGATCTCTTTTAATATCCATTCCCAGAATGAAGTTAGCAGCACCGACATCCTTCATGTCAAATTTGGAGGATAGTTGCGATTTCACCTCCTTGATAACATCTGTGTTATTTCCTACCAACAACATGTCATCAACGTACAACACTAAATAAATGAAGTGATTACTAATCTACTTGGAATATACATAGTGATCAACCCTGCTTCTTACAAATCTCAATCCAAGGATGTACGTGTCAAACTTTTGGTACCACATCCTAGGTCATTGCTTCAGAGCATATAGTGACTTCTTTAGCTTACATACCAACTCTTTCTTTCTCTTCACTACAAATCCTTTTGGCTGCTTCATGTAGATTTTTTCTTCGAGATCCCCATGTAGGAATGTTGTCTTCACCTCCATCCGTTCCACTTCAAGATCAAAAGTAACAGCAATAGATAAAATAAATCTAATAGAATTTAACATAACAACAAGAGAAAAAATCTCACCAAAGTCAATTCCCTCTACCTGGGAATAACCTTTTGCTACTAACCGAGCTTTGTACTTCTCTATTTTACCTTGTGCATTAAACTTCTTATTAAACAATCATTTTCTACCAACAGATTTTATTCCAACTGACAACTCAACTATATCCCATGCCTCATTCTTATCTAAGACATCCATTTCTTCAACCATGGCCTTCTTCCAAAGTTTTCTATCCTCAGAATTCACTACTTCCTTGAAAGTTCGGGGATCATCATCAGTAATAGATAAAGAAAAATTGGAACGAAAATCAAGTGGACTATACCTTTCTGGTTTCCTTTTATCTCTCACTAATCTCCTCAATACTGGGGTATGAGGTTCTTATTCTTCTTCTTCTTCTCCTTCCTCTTCTTCAGATGATTAAGATTTTGCATCATCCAACTCAATCTTTATTTTCTTAGGTTCATCTTGCGATGGTAGGAATTCCTGTTTGGACACATCTTTTACCTCTCCGAAAACAACATATCGACTGTAAAAAGTCTTCTTGGTTTCTGGGTTCGAAATCTTATAACCTTTCACACCATCTTTATAACCAATAAATATACACGTTTCAGCCTTTTTATCCAGCTTACTCCTATTTTCCTTTGGAACATGTACATAAGCATCACAACCAAAGACTCTAATATGTTGAAGAGAGGGTTTCTTTGAAGACCATACCTCGTGTGGAGTTTTATCATCCAACGTTGATGAAGGTGATCGATTGACCAGGTAACATGCTCACTTCCTCTGCCCATAATTATTGTCCTAACCCAACACTGCTAAGAATGCTCCTTGCTTTTTCCGTCAGTGTCATGTTCATCCTTTCTGCAACTCCATTCTCATGAGGAGTGTATGGAGTATTCTTCTTCCTTGCTATACCACACTTCTTACAGAATTCTTCGAATTCATTTCTGCATAATTCTCCACCATTATTTGTTCTCAATACCTTTATTTTCTTCTCTGTCTGATTTTTTACCACAACCTTAAACTCTTTAAATTTATCAAATACCTCATATTTATTTCTAAGAAAATAAATCCATGTGTTCCTTGAAAAATCATCTATGAATGAAACATAATACACAGATTTACCTAGGGATGGAACATGAACAGGTCCAAACACATCATTGTCCCAACTCAACACCGCTAAGAATGCTCCTTGCTTTTCCGCCGTCATGTTCATCCTTTCAAGTAACTCCATTCTCATGAGGAGGTATGGAGCATTCTTCTTCCTTGCTATACCACATCTTCTTACGTAATTCTTCAATTCATTTCCATACCCTCCACCATTATTTGTTCTCAATACCTTTTATTTTCTTCTCTCTATTCTGATTTTCTACCATAACCTTAAACTCTTTAAATTTATCAAATACCTCTACATTTATTTCTAAGAAAATAAATCCATGTGTTCCTTGAAAAATCATCTATGAATGAAACATAATACACGATTTACCTAGGATGGAACATGAACAGGTCCAAACACATCACTGTGTAACAACTCTAATATCCCCTTTTTCTTGTATAACTAGATGGAATCTTTCCGATTATGTTTACCTATATATGCAATGCTCATAGAAATCAAACTGTGAGAGTGAAATTAGACATACCTTCAACCATGCCTTTACTCTGTAGTGTTCGAAGTCCTTTTCTCCAATAATATGCCCCAAAATTTCTTTGATGCAACAACATGGTCTTCTTTTCGTGTGGATCTATATTGGTCTTGTCTTCTTTATTTTTCTTCTCAAGTAAAATAGAACTGTTACACCCATTAATATAAGTGATTCCCAACAACTTGTATAGATTTCCACACTGAACTCCCCTCATCAACACCATTGCCCCTCGTACCATATTGCAAGTGTTCGTTCCAAATACAGTATCCACTCCTACATCATCCAACTTTCTTACAGATATTAGGCTCCTGGCAAGTTTTGGAATGTGAAGAACCCTAGGGAGTGTTCTAATCCTTCCATCTCTTAGCAGCAACTTAACCCTTCCACGTCCCAAGATTTTTGTTGTCGAGTCATCTCCTAGGAATGCATCACCACCATCATATTTTTCATATTCAGAGGACCACTCCCTGTGAGGAGTCATATGGTATGATGCACCTGATTCGATCAACCATACATCATGGTCTGCATGTGTACTTGTAGATTCTAGGTAAACATCACCTCCTTCTTCAGTGGAGGTTTTCGCCTCTGTGGAAGAGGTACTATCAAATCCGTTTGGTTTTTCAACCTTCTTAGACTTGCAATCTTTCTTATAATGCCCTGTTTTACCACACTTCCAGCATTTCCTCAAACGTTTTCCTAGAGACTTAGATCTACGTGTAGATTTAGATCTTCCCCCTGAAGGCTTACCAAGATTCATGTCATGGGTATGAACTCTTACAAATAAATCATCTCTGCTATGACCATCCATGATTTTCTACCTCATCTCTTCAGATAACAAGGATGAAACTACATCCTCATACTTCAATGTAGATTGCATGGTACTACCAATTGCTACAACAAAATTATCCCAAGAGTTTGACAAATAGAATAACAAAGTAATACACTTATCTTCTTCTGCAATCATAATATTAATAGAGAAAAGTTGAATTATGAGAGTATTAAAGGCATTTAGATGTTTTGTCATAGAATCTCCATCTTCCATCAAAAGATGATATAGCTTCTTTCGAAGAAACAACTTGTTTACCAGGGACTTTGATTGATACAAATTCCCCAACTTATCCCATAGTTCCTTGGCTATAGAATCTCCTGAAACATTCGACAACATCGAATCTACCAGACAGAGTCGAATACTACTCCTTTCTCTTCTATCCTAGGTGGTGTATTGGTAGTTTGTGTATTGGCAGGTTGTGTACTAGTAGACGGTGTACTAGTAGGCTTTGTACCAAGATCCACAACGATCCATTTTTATTTGTCTACAAGAAGGTCCTCCATATTCAACTTCCATAGCTCAAAATTTTTACCGTTCAACTTCTCTATCTTGATTCTAGAAGAGATTGCCATTCCTCTTTCTGCACTCAAATCACAACTACAAAATCTCCCACTAAAACCAGGTTTATCACAGACCCAATATAAACTTGATCTATCAAGACTGAGTCAAATCATCAACAAAAAAGGCGTCCCTATGAAGCAAAAAATGAGCTCTGATACCACATGTAAGTTTTAAACCTGTGAAGTAAATAAATGGAGATAGATTCTTAAGAAAAACATAATTTAATCAATGGCTCATACACAAAGAACACAGAGATTTTATACCGGAAACCCTCAACCGAGAAAACCTTTCTTATATTCATTATCTAATTTCACCATTCACCATACAATATATACAATGTTTTTAGGTATTTCATAGATACCAAAACCCTAATCCCTTAATACAATATAAATTTAGTGAACCGCTAAAAATAGCAAAATCCGCTAAAAATAGAAAAAATTGCAGTTGTCGAACCTAGCATGCCCACACACACACATGCAAAGAATATAACACATACCCAACATATTTTCCACCGAATCCTAGGCCTTCATGCTTGGGCCTATGTTGAGCTACAATGGGATCATAATCCCTTGGCCTTCCTTTCCTAGCCCATGCCCATCATATCCCTTTGTCTCATGAGCTTGGAATCAATGCCTCCATTGTGCTTCTCAAAGTAAACATAGGTCTCTTTGTTGGAAATGTGTAACAGTTAGCATATGCTTGTCATTGATGGCAAGTACAACAGTAAAGATGACAGGCAAACAGAAGACAAAGGAAATTAAGCTCAGGAGGAATAGCAGTCTTATATGCGCAAGAAGCATAGGAAAGAGACTGAGAACCGTCGGATCTCACTCGAAAATCCTGACCGCTGTTGGATCGGGAGAAGCTGCGCAGATGTTAAGCGCAGGAGTTAAGCGCAGAAAATAAGTGATCTAAGCCGTCAGATTGGAAGCAAACCCCGACAGTTGTCAGATATGTAGAAGCTGCGAGGGAGATAAGCCATCGGAGAATCGGGGATCGCGATTTCAAAATGCAAAGAACACTTGACAACGGAAACTCCGATTTCGCGATATGCAATTTCGTGATATGCGATTTCGCGATATGATCGCAGCCGTTAAAGCGAAAAAGAGGTCTGGACCGTTGATCTCATTCATCGGAGAATCGGGGATCGCGATTTCAAAATGAAAAGAACTCATGACAACGGAAACTCCGATTTTGCGATGTGCGAGTTCGTGATTTGACTGCAGCCGTTAAAACACGCATGAGATATGAACCATCGATCCAACAAACGTCAACAGATCACGTCAGCAAAGTGACACGTGGCACAACCAGGGAGTGACAAGTGTCAGACTGATTCAAGCAATTGAGGCACATGTGGGTAACGAATCAGGGTGACACATGGAAGAAGTTAACACGTGTCAAACCATGAGTGACGTCAGTAGAGGAACAGAGTTTCGGGGATCGGGACTTTGATATCTCAAGAACACACGGCAACAGAAACTCCGAAATCGCAAAACGCGATATTGTGATTTAATCACAACCGTTTGAGTCAAGATCGCATCTGGACCGTTTGTTAGCGAAGACACGTGGCGGAGATCTAGCAAGAGACGGGATATTGGCCATCGGGAAATCGGAGTTCCTCAGGACAAGAAAGTTGAGACATCGTAAGTCTCG
>SNQJ01S0028039.1:53400-86366 GCA_010110895.2 Picea sitchensis | reverse complement strand
CAGGACTTCATTCATTAGTCTCATAAAGGTGCTTGGTGCATTCGTCAAGCCAAACGGCATGACCAGCCACTCGTACAATCCTTCGTTGGTCTTGAAGGCTGTTTTCCACTCATCACCTTCCTTCATGCGAATCTAATGATATCAACTCTTCAAATCAATCTTCAAAAAAAACTTTTCCCCACTCAGGCAATCCATCAGATCATCCATTCTCAGCAGTGGGAATCTGTACCTGATGGTTATCTTATTAATCACTCTCGAATCGGTACACATTCTCCAACCTCCATCCTTCTTTGGACTAAGTATTGTCGGAACAACACATGGGCTTAAACTTTTCCTAACTAATCCTTTATCCAGCAACTCCTAGACCGACCTTTTGACCTCCTCATTTTCTTGTGGCATCAATCTGTACGCAGCTTTATTCGGCAAACTAGCTCCTGGTATGAGATCAATGTGATGACTCACACTCCTCATCAGTGGCAACGAACGAGCTAATTCGTCCACTATGATTTCAGCGAACTCTTCCAACAGTTCATGAATCTCATCTGGAAAATCATCCACTCTTGTGCTAGTCAGAACAATCCTCGGTTTTCTGACCACAAAGAACTATGGATCTTCTTTCTTCTCCACCTCTGTAAGGATCTCCTTCCCACTCATGAGAAGTACTATGTTACTTACTTATGGTTTCACTTCCTTATCCTTTGTCGGAAGCAATCTGTATTTCCTCCCATTTCTCTCCAGGGTATATGTGTTCATTCTCCCATCGTGAGCCACATTTATGTCATATTGCCATGGTCTACCCAGCAATAAATGACATACATCCATGGGAATGACATCACAGAGTACTTTGTCATTATACTCCCCTATCTTGAATTCAACTAAACATTGTTTAGTGACACTTACCTGATGTCCCTTCTGTAGCCATGAAAATTTGTATGGACTCGGGTGATCAGTGGTCTCCAGCTCCAACTTCTCCACCATCTCGGTTGAAACGAGATTATCCGTGCTACCACTGTCAACAATAACCTTTCATACCCAGTCCTTGGTTTTGCAAGCTATTCTGAATAGTTTGGTCCTTTGTGTTGAGTCCTCCACCTCTTTCCCGGGTGTTAAGAGAACTTTACGCATCATCAGTGACCCTCCGCCTTCTGTGCCTTCGGTCTCAACATCCCGCTTCTGTGCTTCGATGATGTGAGCTTCTCCACTATCCTTCTTCTTTTCTGGACACTCAAATGACCTGTGCCCATTCTTCCCACATGTGAAACATGTGATTACTCCACCTCGGCCTCTTCCTCTACCTCTGGTACGAGGAAAAGTATTTGCATCAGCATAATCTCCCCTCTGCTCCGTATGCTTCCCTCTTTGTTCAACATATGGTTGTCCTTGCTATGAGGTTCCACCCCTCTCAATCTTACCCTCAGGTTTCTTCCATTCCTCCTTAGGCTTATGGTATTTGTCCTGGGCAACCAATTTGCCTCTGGGCTGACTTTTGCCTCGCCCTCGCTGACCTTGCTTCCGTCTCAGCTTCTCCTCCGCTTTCAGAGCCATCTGATAAGCATCCTCCACTGTCCCGATGGTAACCATACTTAACTCATCCTGAATGTCGTATCTTAGACCATTCAGATATCTAGAAACCTTCTCATCATCGCTCTCCCGATGACCTGCTCTAATGTTCATCTTGTAGAATTCCTCAGTATACTCCTTCACTGTCATCATCTTCTTTCTCAGGTTCTGCATCCTTCTGAACAGAGTAATTTGGTAATCCCTTGGGATGAACTTCTCCTTCATCTTCGCGATCATTCGATCGCAACTCTTGATCTTCTACTTGCCTTTGCAGCGTCTGTCTGCTTGTAGCTTGTCCCACCATAAGGCTGCATGTCCTTTCAGGCACGTGACAGCATGTCTGACCCTCTTGTCCTCTTCGATATCTTCATAGTCGAAGTAGGTATCAAGAGATATTATCCATTCTAGCAGATCTTCTTCATACAAGTTCCCCTCGTAGACTGGGATGTCCATCTTCGCTTTCACACCCATTCTGGCGATAGCTTTTATCAACCGCTCAGTTGATGCATCTTCGGCTGCGAATTCTTCCTCTCGTTCAGCCTCAACTTCATTGTCAGAATCACTAAGATCCCCTGCACTAGCTGTGCGTCTCTGTGTTGTCTCCATCTCCTCAAGTATTGCTCGAAGATCTCTCATCTACCTTTCCATTTCTGTATTTTCTACCAGCCTACCCCTTCTTCGTACCTCCCTATCTTCTGGATCAGGTGACTGTCTTTCTCTTCTGGGTGACATGATAAATCCTCTTCTCTGATATAAAACGAAAAGAACTTCCTGCTCTGATACCAAACCTGGCGCAACCGCGCCCTCACTGGCACATCAGCTCCCTCAGGACCTTATTTCTCTTCGGCCCGAAGAACTCGAAGGTTCTTCTAATTCCCTATCGTGAATTCTTCACCCACAATGACTCTTCAATGATCTCCCTTAACGATCGGGAGATCGGAATTCACGATTTCGCGAATTCTATGTTCGCATACCTTATGCCTCACAATTCCCCGAAACTCGATGTGGTTCAATCATTGACTTTCTCCCCTCTTTTATTCGAGTTCTCCCTATCGGGAAATCGCTACTCGCGATGTTAACTAATGGAATCTCCAACCTCTGAACCCCGATGTACCGATGCTCCGAGGCACACGTGTGAATGTACTCTTCCACCTTCTGTCGCCTCCGTCAGGATTTCATGATTCGCGGGATCACGAATCCTGATGTCAAAGGACTCGGGACTTCCCTTTTCCCGATCCCCGATATTCCGCCACCTGTCTCCCACTAACTTCGGGTGTGGTCCACACGACCCTTCCGTCGGGATATCGCGTATCGCGATTTCAACCTGCAAGAGTTTCTTACCTCCGGAAACTCCGATATGTCGAACCCAGACTCCTCGGGATCTCCTGACACGCATCCTCCACAATGAACGGTTCTAATCCAATCGGGATATCGATACTCGCGATATCGCGATCTTTGTTGCAATCTCTGGGAACTTCAACTCGCGATTACCAGAGATGCAATATCACGTGCAGATCCAACGGTTGCTTCTGTCCTGAATCAACGACTCTGCTCCCTCCTGAGTTTCAAACCCTCGGGTGTCCTCGTCGTAACCTCCCTTGCACCTCCGCAAGATCCTACGACCCTCGTGACTTTGCGGAACCTCCGAGAGGTTTTCAACCATCCTCTCTAACTTGGATGTTTCCTACGAGAAGAATAAACGCTTCCTCCAAGAAGACTTGGTCCCTGCTTGCTGACCTGCGACGCTTCCTTCAGACTTCCAATAGAAGCTTCCCTGCACTTATCCTTCGGTGAATGCGAAGGTCTACTCCTCCTGAGCTTGTTCTCGACTTCTCAAGTCCTTTTGAGAACTTCTTGCGCGCACTCCTTGCGGCAACCCTTCAACCTTGTCTAAGTGTTGAAGTCACTCGACCCTGTGCACTCCTGCAGCGACAGTCTTTCAATACTTTTCTCAGAGTTGCAACTCTGAGACTTTTTCCTTGGCCTGCACACTCCTTGCACGACACTGTGCCTAACTGCACCCTTGAAGAAATGAGAACAAAAGTTATCTCTAATTGAACCCTTCTGTCAACGCACTCCTTGCGGAAAATTCGACTGCACTCCTTGCAGGAATTCTCTGGTTCAAATTAGAGAAACAATTGAAACTAATTTCTCCTTCCCTTCAGACTTCAAGTTCACCATGAAATCACATACACAACATATAAAAGCAATGCATGACAGGAAKCAAAACATCCATGAGCATAATATCAATACACAGAGAAACAACACAAAACCATGAAATTGAATTAAAGCTTTCTTCTATAAATTCAATATCTGTACATGGGCGTTCTTCATACAATTCTCTACATGCTCTTCTCTCCTTGCTCCTGTTTCAATGTTGCTTCATGTTACAATGATACAATGAGGGTGTCTATATCCGTTTTCCCTCTTGGACTCTAAAACTATCAAATCTAGAATTAAATATTCTATCTACTTTACATTAACTATCTTAAATGCCTCATCTACCTAAGGATGAGAGCTATCCGCTCAAGGTCCATTTACAATATACAAGTGCGCCCTCTCTTAATGAATCATTTAAGACTTGCGCAACAATTCCCAAAGTGTTTTCAAAAAATTCGTGCTGGCTTATCCAGCTGTCTCCCGCCTCCGCGCTGGCTCGCTTGATGTGTTGGCGATGCTCTTGCATCAATCCGGTAAGGTGCCTTTGAGATAGGGGAAAAACCGGGTAATAGATCTATGGAGAAGTCTATTTCCCTTCTAGGGGGTAATTCAAGTATCTCATCCACAAACATGTCTCTGAAATCACGTAGGACAACAAAGTCTTCCAACTTTGGCTTATCCTTCCTTTTTGCTAAACTCGTCACTTGGATGGCATAAACTTGACATCCTTTTCTCACACATTTCTTTAGTTGCATCGTTGAAATTTGTCTGACTGATACCAGTTTCGGTATACCTTGGGCTATCCTTGTGGTACCAAAATCATCTTTATAGCTAAGTATCTTTGTATAACAATTTAATAATGCTTTGTGTCGTTCCAACCAGTCCATCCCAATAATCATGTCGTAATATTCTAGTGGTAAGATCTTCAGATTGGTTCTTATAGTTTGACCATCTAGGATGAATTCAAAATCCGAAATATAGTCAATTACTTTCCTTTTTGTACCTGTCGCTAGTTGCACAAGCCATGATTTTGCATGCTTCAATCTCTTAAGTTTATTTGACTCTACTACCTTTGGAGTAATATAACTTAATGTTGCTCTGAGGTCAATTAAAACAGAAATTTGATTGTCATGGATTTAACCTTCGACTTCTGCCACTGAGGACTGGTGGTCAGCTTGTCGTCCATCGATGGCTGCATCTATCTGATGTAGGCTCCTTCCCACGTCTCCCACTATCGAGGCTTCTTGTAGGTTATGAACAACAGTTTTTTTTGTTAAACTCAAACATGGGCAGTTCCTCCAGAGATGAGGCTCTCCACATTCCCAACACTTTAATGGCTCATGAGAGTTGTCCCCAAACCTCCTCGTTCCTAGGTTTACCGGTTTTCCACTTCCTTGCATATTCGGAAGATTGGAGTGAAAATCCTTTCTCAAAAATTGTATTCCGATAAGGAGTTGGCTGGTACCCCTTCTTCCATTGGTTCATTCGATCTTGTTTCTTATCCTTCTAGGCTTTGGGAAACTCTGCTCATTGTTTTTATTGGTCATAGCACATTCACACTTTTCTGAATACTTCACTTAAGGATTTGGGGTTGTCAAACTCAATTCTATGCCTGTAGGACTATGGTAGACAACTTAGAAATCACTAAATTTTTACTTTATCCTCCCGGATGTACGATACGAACCTTAGCAGATCTAGAAATTTATTTATAAGGTCCTCCATTGTCATATGTCCGAGTTGTAACTCATAAAATTCTTTTGTCTTCCTTCCGTAGTAATTTTCAGAAAGGTATTGTTTCTTGAAATACTTCTTAAAGTCAGACCATCCCAACTGTTTCTCCTTTAGGCCCTTGGCCAATTTCAGATCTTGCCACCAAATATTAGCCTTCCCTTTCAGATTGTAGATGGCCATCCTGACCTTCATGTTGTTGGAATAGTTGTAGATTTGGAAATACTTTTTGATGTCCAACAACCATGCCTCTGCTTCTTCTCCTGTCTTGGATTCCCCATCAAAGATAGCATGTTTAATCTTTTTAAATTCTCCTTCAAGGTGGTCTACTTCTTTTCTTTTTCTGTTTCTGGCCTTGATTTCTTGGAGGCTCTCTTGTTGACTTCTTCATCGTTATTATTGTCTTTTGGGATTTTCTTGGTCACTATACTGCGCAGCAGGACTTCGTTTATCTCCTGTTTTTCTTGCTGTGCCTTCTTCAATTTTTCATTGTCGGCTTTAAAGATCTGTAGCTCAACAATCAAGTTCCTCATTGTTTCCAACACTTATGTGGGTGAGATTCTGTCACTATTCTGCCTTGTATCTCCAGGAGGTCCTTGCTGTCGATTTTCTTCCATCCTATTTTCTGCATTGTCTCGAGCTACCATACTTATTCACCAAAATAGAGAAGGTTTTCTGTTTGTAACCACACAATTTATTAGTTTTTTTTTGGAAAAACAATTATATACTAAGCACTATAGTGGTCTTGTTCAGGCCCAGTGTTGTAACTTTCTCTCTGATACCATATGTAATGAACCTCAAAATTCTCATAAAAAAAATAAAAATTATGTGGTACAATATTTGCTACTTAACTTCGTTTAATCCACTTCTGCACCAGGTAGTTACACTTTGTTTTTGATTGCATGACCTTATGAAAAACTAGCTCAATACTCTTGGCTTAAGCTTAATACGCTTGGCTTAATACCTTACAAAAACAAATGCAAGTATATTCTAATTCTTACTTTATTATAAGGGCTTCATTATAATGTCTGCACCTATCTATACGCTAGGATTGGAATTTCAGTACTTTATTATAAGGGCTCTATTATAATGCCCGTAGCTACCTAAATGCCAGGAGGGGAATTTCAGTCCCTTTGTTTTTAATAGAATCGGACTAAAGGATTTTTGCGCATAAATTTATGTCTCGAGTTTTAAATGCTTATCCACTACCTAACTGTGTCAACAACAGTCTTCAATCCTGATTTTGGTACATGACAAAAAAGGTTTTAAGGAGATTAATGAAGGGTTTAGGAGTGGTTTCCAAGTGTTTTCCTTTGATGGCTCTACTTTAGTTATGTTACAACTTGTCCTTACTATAACGAACTGAACCCGATCGAGTTCGTGTCATTCTCTACACAACTAAACTAACCAACTCTCGTACGCTTGCCGAAGTAACGAAAAGACAACTTCATCGTTTGGCAGCCGACTAGTTCACTTGACAGTCATAGTTTACTATTGGTTTATTTGTATCTTCTGCATTTAGGATGGAGGATGTACCTGTGAGGAGGAGTTTAAGACTCTGTCTGGGAAATTAATTAAGGATCCTACTAACGTCAACCCCGATGTCTCTTTCTCCTACTCCTCCCAATCTTGATGCGCCAGCTTGCCCTAGTGTAAGGTTTGTACTTCCCATGCTATAAAGAGTGTATTCTTTCCTCTTAGATCTTGGCGGTCTCATTTCTCCCTGGTGCCTTCGAAGGAAAGGGATCTGTGTTATACAAACTTCCACAAGGAAAAAAAATTCTTCCTCCATGAGCAACCCTTGGTGTAGTCGATGACAATACCTGGTAAGTTTTCTCTAAGGGACTATTGTGTTTTGGATTCGAGCAGAGTTTGTTGTTTTTGGTTGAAACCGAGAAGAATTTGTTTTTTGTACACTTTACTGTGGGTTACAAACTTTCCTTACTCCCTATAGAGTCTATGCATTCTTTTTAGTTTAGTAGTGACAGTAGAAAAGGTTTTCTTACTATAACCATTAGTCACAAAACCTCTACTTCTGTGAACCTATATTTTGTGTTCACTATTTGTGTCTCATGGGTCTATTTTCCGGTTTAACCCTTTCTTTACCCTATACTTAGCAATTGTAAACTGGAGTGAATCAAAGTAGTTCCGATTAGTTTACACCTTCGTTGTGCTCCATGAGCTAAAGGGTCCAACTGGGTTCTCAACGTATATGTTTCTCCTCCATGACTGGTGCATAACATTTGTAGGAAGGTAGTGATCTACCAGTAAATTATCCCTCGATGATGCTAGGTTATTCTCCACGATGTCATTATTTGAATTATTTTCTTTGTTCGTCAAGGGATTTTATGAAATGATTTCTTGCTCTTGAATTCGCAATGTTATTTTATTTTGTCAAGGAAATTATTTGACATTCTATATAAAGGGTTTTCTCTGTATTAATGGTGGGGCTCTTACTATTGCGAGGGTACCCACTAGGAGATCCCGGACCCTTCTCTCCTCGTTCAAGGTTGACTACAAAGAAAAGAATGGTAACAGGAGGGAGTGGCGTTTCAGCCCTAAGTTAAGTAATCTGACAGCTATGGTTATCATTGTTCCCTTTCGAGTTTATAAAACAATATTCTACTCTGTAATTCTTCTAATGTTTACCGTGATGGCCGAATGCAAGTGTGCCCACTTCACAGCATGGGTTCCGGCCTCTTTTCATCATGGCAAAGGTACTCAGGTTCCAAAATATGACCCTTCAACTTGTTTCTAAAACCACGACCTGGAGGTCTCGATTTTGTTCGTAGTTTTTTGATGTTAAGAGTAACCTTTATTCATGCACCGATTCCCTGTATCGGATAACTGAGGGTTTAATCCTGTTTTTGTTTATCAAAGTTCCAATTTAAGGATATATATATATATGCAAGCATGATGTGAGAGACCTGTGAACGAAAATTCTTGTTTTCTTTTTGTTTAAAAGAAATATTTAGCCCAACGGAATCGATATTAGAGGTCTCGCATCTTCAGACTCTGCGTATTCGTATATGTTTGTTTTTTATTGGTTGCTTCTTCCGCAAGGATTGCATTACTCTGCAATTTATGAGAATGTGAAGCGATTTAACAAAAATGCTTTGTTTCCTTTCTGTGCACAGCATATATAAGATATGTCATACATTCTTAATGTAGTAACGAGTTTATCTATCTGTTTCCTGTAGAATTATCCTAACATGATTATATCATCCAAAATTTAGGGTGGTATTACTCCTTGGATTATGTTCGTTCCCATATGCTTCATCATTCTCGACTGTTTAAGTGGATTCTGTTTACAGTTTGAAACATGCATATAATCGCTCAGTTCGTGCATTGATATATATTTGACTCTGTTTAAAGTTTGAGACATAAATGTGCATATAATAGTTCTATTCATTCATTTGACTATGTTTAAAGTTTGAAACACATATACACATATAAAGGCTCTGTTCATTCATTCGACTCTGTTAAAGTTTGAAACATATATATGCATATAATAGCTCTGTTCATTCATTGATACATAATCGATTATGTTTAAAAATTAATTCTGGAAAATAAATCTGCAATTAAACCCTATAATCTATTCACTGAATTTTGAACAGTTTTTGTCTAGGTTCTTGGATGCATACCAGCATTAAGGATCCCACTATAACAATAATCAATTTGTTCCACAGAGGCAGAATGCTGAATATTTAGATACAGGAAAAGACTTACAACAATTACACGATCATTAAAATAGACACTAGAACTCTTTCCGTATAGCGATGACATGTATAGTATCTCCAATATAAAATCATTCAAACAGATAGAGTTTAGAGTACATATCTAAACTAAGATTGCAAAGAAAACAAAGGGAACAACCATGTTCCTCCCAACCATAGAACCGAGCAACCACGATTACTTGCCCGATTCACCCCCTAGCCTGACCATGAGTCCATAAGGGCGAACTTGAAATCCCTCTACAACACTGTCCTTCAACTCAGTCACCTTTTTCTCCTTGCCTCACACCCTTCCAGTGTTCATAACATCAAGTGAAAAAAAGAAAAACCAAAATAGACTCTTTCCCCAACATACTTAGCAGCGTCCTGCCTCCTCACATATGCTTATTTGTAACTTGCCTAGGTCTTTTTCCCTCTTTGGAATTTTTGTAGCTTCCTAAATCCCTAGTTTTTAGGGGCTTCCAATGGCCAAATCATTAATTTTCCACTTGTAAAAATCAGCCCAGGGGTAGTTCCAACATGTTCCCCACTCATGGCATCATGGTCAACTACTTTTAACATGGTTGTTCCATTTGTCTTCATGCAGTCAATATAAAATATTATGTTTTCAAACAAGTGTCATTGTCAAATACTTATTTGGGTCAAATAAGAGTTCTTCCCAACAGTCATAATAATTTATTACAATTAACAAATTCAAAATTCGGAATTGCCATAAATGGCAAAATTTTACCAAATTCGAATTTACCAAAAACGGAATAATTTCCCAGAAGTTTAAATTTCCAAATTATTTTATTTTGGGGGATGTCACATGTAACAACCTTAATTAATCCTTTAATAAAAAATAGTTTAATAAGTGTTAGATTAATAAATGTTAGTTTAATAAACTATTAAAATAGATTTTGTTTCTTATTTTTATGAAGACTTAGTTTATAATATAATGGTTATTGGTAGATGGGCCAATTTATGGGAGGGATAAGGTGGTTGAGTGATTAATGAAGGGAAGACATTGGATAATGAAGGGGAAGGAAGATAAGGCAAGGGAGAAAAATCGAGAAGGGGGATCTTTGGTTTGAGTAATATTTTCATATTAGGAGAAGGAAGGAGGTAGTTTGGGATTGTGTTATGTTATGTATTTTTTTTGGGCTTACAGTTGAATTGAGGACTCCCACAGGTGGCACATGTTGTTGGGAATTTTGGGCTCGGGGGACAGGAAACTGTAAGGAATCCTGGGGCTAGGTAGTCGGATAGGTTGTTCCTAGTTGGCTGGGAGGTTAATCAGTTTGGGCCGAGCTTCAAAACATCATCAACAGCTTTAGAGAAACATCAGTTCGAGGTAGATATGTTTTTTTATCATCATTATTATGCTATTGTTCATTATTGTTAAATTGTTCATTATTTTTATGTTGAACATGTTGTTCATTATCATGCTGCTCATTTTTAATTCTGTTGAACAGTGTTATTATGCTGAATTGTTATTATGATGAATAATGAATTGTTATTATGCTGAATAGTGAATAAAGAAGAAATTATGATAGCATTTCTATATCTAGATTTACGTTTTATAAGGCTTTTTATGGACAGGCCTTACACTCCATTCTAAATATAGAGGGCGTGATTTGTTTACTTTTAATAAAAATGCAGGAGCTCCAAATAAATTTTCAATCAATCACTTAGTTGAATATTTAAAGGAGTTTATTCTCAACTGAAGTTTATCTCATTTTGTGAAATAGAACATCCAAAATTCCAAAGAATTCAGTGCCTGTATAATTGTATTGCATTTGGAGAATGTCTGGCTACAACTATTACCAATGACCAAGGTTTTGAAGACATATGAAAATTAATATTGCACACGGATTTAGATGGAGCTCCTTGTATTCCCCATTCTATCTATCATAGAAAGGTTGATTGGGTTGTGTATAAGACAGAGGTAAAAGAAAAATGATGTGTGCCAGATGTGGGTGAGTGAGAGAGTTTATGGGAGAAGAAAAATAATTTGTGGGAAAGGGTTAAATGATCGACTAGGGTTAGTGTGCTATGAGCATCCTATGGGTAGAAGAATGATTCCCAATAAGCATAAAAAAAATTTGAACAACCTATGGGAATATGAATGATACCTAGTAAGAATTAAAATGAAATGTACATAATATGAGAACTAGCGAACACAAGCCAACCAAAGTAAAATGTGGTTCGGTGAGAAATGACCTATGCAATGGGTATAACACTAACCAATGATACCAATTTTAGTTATTGTAAAGAATTCCCATCGATATATATTTTCCTCAAGCAAACAAACTCAAACCATAACTCAATATTCATACAAAGCCATGAAATTGAAAAATTATATGGATTTCAACATTATTGACCATTTTATTAAGCTTAGGAGATAAATACAGAAAAGTGAGATATACACAGATGTGTATTATTACTCACAAATATTGAAAAAAAAACGCAGATGGCCATGGCTTGCAGCATGGATGATTTTTATGGAAATTTATTTTAAAATGTAGAAACTCAAGTGAATCTTACTAATCCTTAATATGCTAACTATAAAATGTTTGGAGATATTTTTGTAAAAATGTTCAAATTTCTAAGTATTTTATATAGTTTGCATAAAATTTTGGCGATTTTTAAGGTAAAATAATTTTATCATATATAATTTGAGAAAAAAAATTCTAGAATGACAAATCATTTTTTTTGAAAAAGCATGGAAAATTAGCCCATGAGAAAAATTTAGCCCCTAAGATTTTCCTTGGCTTGGAGGCACTTTCGCTCATCATGGAAAAAATCCTTAACTCCTTTGTCCACCAATCTTCAAGTAGGTTTCCCTCCTCAAGATCTCATTTCTGCTAGTGTCTTCCCTATATTACCCTTGCCTCTCCATTTGTTGATTTCCTCCCTACAAACTTCATTATTATAATGTGATTCCTTTGGAAGGCCAAACATCACAATGAATTGTTTTCACTTCCAATTTTTCCAAAAAGACAAAATAAAATAAAGGACATTTTTACAAAATTTACAAAAGGTAAAGTAACAAAGGTTTTATTACAAAGTCTTCATACGATCCAATTCAGATAACACAATGTCAAAGGAAACTCCATATTTAGTGCCTCACCTTCTAGCTAGATTTTCTCTCGTTTTGGGTTTCCCAAAATACATCTTGGGAATGGTGCATTCATTTTCATGTTATTTCATTTTCATATTTAAGTTATTTTAAAAAAATTGAGCTTTATCTAGTAATAATAAATCTAGGATCTAAGGAAATATATTAAATAATAAAATATTTCAAAATATTTCAAGATCTGTTATGTTGAACTATTCTAGTGGAATAACGAAATCGGTTTATAGATAAATGAACCCCTCAACAACCAAATTTACAATATTCTTCTTGATTCTATATAGGCTAGTAAGGAAATACAAAATGATAATGTGTTTCTCAACTATTCATATTCTCTAAATTACATATTGTAAAAAAATATTCGAAGTGGAAGAGAGAAAGCGGAAGGAAATTTGTTGTAAGGTATTAGGTTCATATGCATAACAAATTGGTGATGTGCAACCTCAATAGTTAAATCAATATTTGAACCATCTACCCAAGGCATGATGTCAATGGGTAAGCCATATGTCATAGATTTAAATCCTATCAATTCCCTTAGGGTTACTAGTTGTTATTGTAGTTGGTGGTTGGATCACTCTTCATCGAAATAATTTTATGAAAAGGGGAGATCCTACAAATTTTTCCTTGGAGAATTTTTTTTTGCCGGTGTGTCTATTTGTGTTAGCACACCTATTCTAATTTGGATTTTTTCTTTAAAACAATTTAATACATAAATAGAAAATCATAATATATTAGCATGCTTGAACTACATGATTTGTTTGCAATGATGAAACTAGTTCGTTAAGTATATTAGCATGATGATGAAATAATTCTAATTTTCCACTTTAATTTGCATTGAATTTTTCCACTTCAATATCAATCTTGTGTTGATTATCTACTGATAGTATTCTCATTTAATATAAATATCAAATCTATGTGTCGTTGATTATATAGTGATAGTATGCTCATTTAATATAAATATCAAATCTATGTGTCAATACATAGGCAATCTCCTTCGTTAACTTTTATTTATTATGACTAGCCTAGCCATGGAATTAGTTGATAACTAACCCTTTATTAAATTCAGTCTCTTCATTCAACAATTATTCATCGGTAACAATTATCCTACCAAATAGAGAAAATTTCATTTATATCTACTCTATGATGTAGCACTATTGGTTTAGGGTGATGGTCCTTTCAACTTAATTTGATATATATGGTTCCCTATCTGGTGGACCATTCTTTGTACTATAGAGATATATATTTTTTATCTCTTTTTCTTACAAGGGAAAATGGAATATTCAGGGGATTAAAGAACAACTTCTCTAATTTTTATAGAGGTGGTACTCCATGTGAAGGATAATCATCACTTATTATTTTTAATTCAAGTAGTATTGGATGTATGGTCTCAACCGAGTTGTACTTTAGTTCTCCAACAAAACCCTTTTTACCATCGACTCTTTTAGTAAACCAGAAGGTTACACTGTGCACAAAGTGCACAATGCAGTCTCACTCGAGATGGCTTATGGATGACTGCAGGATGCAAATTTTTGCAGTCATGGAAGTGGGTTGGGCATGGTCTTTTTACTTGTGCTTCTACTTTAACATGGATTATAACATAGCATTAATCAGATCTATTATTTTATCCATTCAATATCATTCATTTTTCACAATTATACTAGTGTTCGTTGTAAATAAACTCTAACAGTTGCATTCATTTATCCATTCATTCCTTATAAAGTATATAAAATAAACATAGCACACATAGAGACAACATTTTACTATGGTTCACCCCCCCTGGTATATGTCCACAAAGATATTCTTCTTATTTCTATTTCTTCATCAAAATAACATTGCATGAATTACATCCAAGGATTTAAGAAGGGTGCATGAGATTGACCAGTGTCACACCAAGCTCAACAGCTTGGGACTTGACCCTCAGTTACGACTCAAAACAGACTCCATCTTAACTCAACATCTCTAAACAACACAAATACTGAGACTCAAACTCAAAAGGATGCTCCAAAAATAAGTTCTTCACCATCAAAAGGGACACATCAATCTACCTCATATATATTTTATTTATACTACAAAATCGGTAAAAAACCTTACATGCAGACCATTGTGGTACTTGAGTATCGGATGTCACTCAAAATATTTGATACCTAGGTTGGTGAGCACGGTATGGAAGACATTAGTGAAATCTAACAGTATTTGGTCTCGTTCCTACCGCAGTGTGGTCCATCTTGTATACAAATTGTCATAACTTCCAACATGGTAGCATTGTTCCTTAATAACATCCCTGAAGGAACCCCAAGTGGGTGCAATTGCAAATAATGTGGATGCCTCTATTTCCTTATTCTCACAGAAAGGTTCCCACCAATATTTGACACGGGGGACAACTTTGAGGAGCACAAATGTAATCTTTTCTCTGTCAGAAAAGTTGTGGACAAAAAAATATCCTTTTAGAAGGTTTAACCATTTATCTACTACATATGCATCTATTTTCCCTTCAAATATACAAATATAAAAATTTATATGTACCTTGAAAGGGGCAGCGTCTCCATTTGAGGTGGATGTGTCGTTTGGGGGCAATCGTTGAAGGATTTGTGCAAAGTTGTCCATCATATCGTTCCTTTGTTGCTTGAGGGATTCCTAAAGAAACATTTTGAAAGGATATCATGTCCTGTCATCTTTATTGTCTCCCTCCATGGATGGTTTCTTGGCCGTGCGAGAGAATTTTCCTCAAGAGGAATAAGATCAAGACCCAACTCTTTATACTCTGACCGTGTTGGGGTTATGCACTACAAAACGACAAGGAGTAGACTATTGTGATACTATTGATCCATATTTATGAGCAAAATGAAATGAAAACACAGAATTATAATAGTAACATAGAGGAACAATGAATAATAACAAATATAAAGTAAAAACTATCTTTTATTAAATAAGAAATATGATGAAACTGTAAAATGCAGACTGAAAACAAGCTTATTGGAATGGTAGCAGCTTATCTTTGAGAAGAGATGTGATGACTATGCTCATTCTCAATATGATGAGTACAATGAGGCTTTGAAGGCACTTTTACAATAAAAATGAATTCCAAAACCCTAGAAATCCAAAAACCTAACCCTAGGAGATGAAGCGCCAAAATTTATGTGGGCCCCATTTGGGTAATTTAGTACATCAACTTCTGAGGGTCATAAATTTTGGATACGATATATGTTTAGGGTGAACGGTAGCTCGTTGGAAAGGTATCGACAATGAGATTCATTTTTTGGGCTCAATCATCTTCGTTGGCAAATATTGAGGTGCCAAATCATGAAAAAAATGTCGTTTAGGCCCTCAAAATGGCCTTGGAAGTTTGGGACCCGAAAAACTACTAAAAATAGTAAATTTACAAAAGATTGTTTTGAGCCATTTAGAAGAGATTGGTTGACACCAAGATCCTCCTACATCATTGTCACTACTTGTTCAAATAAAAGGTGTGTAGTTTTCTCTGCACTACAATCCTTTATTGTTGTTGTCTCATCCCATCTGGTTAAATATTATGTTGTTGTAATAATATATTTGGCTCATGATATTATTTATGGTGGATTAATTGGACCTACAAAATATACTTCCCACTTATCAAACACTTGAAAATTTACTTGAGGTCTCAATGGCATCTCATCCCTCCTAGATGGTTTCCCAACTCTCTGGCAAACATCATAATTCTAGTACTATTCCTTTCAATCTGTGTGAACTATTGGCCACCATAATCTTGCACACAATACCTTCTTCATGGTATATTTTCCTACATAGTGTCCTCCAAAAATTCCTTCATGTGCTTATGCTAAAATGATAGGCTTTCCATGGTCCATAACACATCTCCTCAATATGTTATCTTCTCCAAGCTTGTATAAATGACCTGCAATCAATTGATAGTCTGCAAATCTGACCACCAAATTTTTCTTTTGTGCAGTAGTAAAGTCTCTTGGTGCAACTCCTATACTCAAAAACTCAATAATGTCAGTAAAATACTCATCAACTATCCGTACTGAAAAAAATTGTGCATCTGGAATGCTGTCTTCCAATTTATTGGGTTCTTCTCCATTAGTTAGCCTCGATAAGTGATCTGGTCTGGAATTCAATCTTCCAAGATTCACCACAACTTAAAAATCAAATTCTTGGAAAAAAGGTATCCATCTGCATATCCTTTCCCCCAACACTAGTTTATTGACTAAATATCTTAGAGCAAAATGATTTGTAAACATCTTGAAATGTTTCCCTAACAAGTCATGTATGTATTTTTGAAAATATTTAGTATTCCAGATACAAAATAGTATGCATAACATAAATATTTTAGCTATAAATGGAAGAACAATAATGATGCAACCAAAACAATACCATAATAATACCAGAATAACACCAAAAAGAGCACCTTGATTAATGATAGCAATGTTTACTTTCCTCTTCAAGGGGGAAACCTCCAGCAGAGTAGAGATCTATTACAATAATCTTCGAGACAACCTTTCTCATACCCTCTACTCGTATTTATACTAAATTTATATATCTAAAAGAAAAATCTAGAGGAATATCCTTTTAGAAGTGGAAGCTTCTATTAGGTCTTCTTACATTTGACTTATTCTTCCTTATTTTTGGTCCTTATTAATATTATCCTTTATTACATGGAATTATATTATTCTACCTACATGAGGGGTTAGGGAGGTTAGGTCCCTAACATTCATCTTTGAGACCAATGATAAAGAACTCCCTAAAGAAATCATCTGGCATGCCCTCCGTTCTAAAATCCAAGTGCTCAAATGAGGCAATAAAGTCTTCCAATGTCTTAGACTGCTTCAACTTGGTCAAAAAGTCTAAATGATGGGTGTTAGAGTAAATTTCTGCCACAAACTATGTCCAAGCAACATACCCTTGGTGAGACTTTTTTCTCCATTTCCACCATTTTGATCATCCTGTATCTAGATGTCGGACACCATACCGAAGCTTAGCTAAATCATGAGTAATTCCATGCAAAGATAAATAATGTTACATTTGGGTGACCCCACCTGTGGGATCAGATCAATCAAATTTGTTCACCTCAATTCTGGGAGGGCGGAGGTCTCAAGAAAAGTGGGTAGTATGAGGACCTTGGTAATGGGAAGAGTCATGGTCATCCTGATAAGATGGTTGTTCATAAGAGGAATGGTTATGGGAATGAGACATGAAGTGTTCAAGGGTGGCTTTGAGTTCTTTGAGGTATTTTATGTGGTCACACTAGTCCTAGAGGGTTTGAATAGATGAAATGATTGAGCTAAGATTGGAATTGATATTCTTTATGTATTCCTTGTTCTGGTGGTTTTCAACAATCAAGGTATTGAATTCTTTTTCTTGGGTGTTGGCCATTTGAAAAAATGGGCAAGAAAATGGTATAAGAGAAACACAAGGGGTCTGGAAGGGTGGGTGGGACTATTGAGAATAAGGGTGTCAAATGATAGGTACCATTCCAATCAGAGAGAAAAGGGGGATCCAATGGGATAGGAACCAAATAAGGGTGTCGAAGAAGGGTCGGGTCCACAAAAATAAATTGTGTTATAAATTATAGGTATCATTGGAATCAGGGCGAAGAGAGGAATGCAATGGGATAGGTCCCAAATCAGTCTGTTAGTGGGACCACTATTCAAGGTTTCTACAGAAAAGGGTTTGTCATGTGTTATATCTCTGTGATATACGTGTGGGGTCCAATAGTAGTACTCATCCCAATATATCAGGGAACCAACTAAGGAGGCTAGACTGTTCCCTTATTCATACTAACCGACTACCCAAGTACTAGAGAGTATATTCTCGAGTTTTATTCTCAATGGCACTATAACAGTTAGGTGGGCAATTAGTTTATCTATGGAGGGCTTCAAGATATCTAGGCCAACTCATATACAGGGGTTTTATAATGTGCTACCACTCGAAGGGGTACCAACATGGGTTAGAAGGGTGGCCAACATATATGCACTTAAAACTACTTGTATTCCTGCGTGTATGCTTATGAAAACATTGATTTATGCATTGAACGACATATATTTGTAGCTTTAAGATGATAGAATACGTCTACCCTAAAAAAATTAATCCACAATTTTATGTCGAGGAAAGTGCTATGATACCACTTGTAGTATTCTAGATATAAAATAGTATGCAAGACAAAAATATTTTAGCTAGAAATGGTAGAACAACAATGATATAACCAGAACAATACCAGAATAACACCACAAAGAGCACCCTGATTAATGATAAAAAAATTCACTTCCTTATTCGAGGGCGAAACCTCCAATAGAGAAGAGATCTATTACAATAATATCCCTGACAACTTTTATCATACCCTCTATTCCTATTTATAATAAATTTATCTATCCAAAAGAATAATCTAGAGGAAGATCCTTCTAGAAGCGAAAGTTTCTATTAGGTCTTCTTACATTTGACTTATTATTCCTTATTGCTAGGCATTATTAATATTGGCCTTTATTACATGGAGTTATATTATTCTACCTATGTGAGGGGTTCAGAAGTTTAGGTCCCTAAGAAAATCATACACCATAACTAATCCTCCCCTTTCTGTAGTGTTGTAGTTCTCTTCTAAATCTGATAACTTCCTTCTTGAAAATGCAATAGGGTGATCTATAGAACCTTCTTCTGGTTGGGTCAATACTCCTACTAATTCTATTGAATATGCATCCATATGCACATGAAATTCTTTTTCCTAATCTAGAAACACTAAAATAGGCACAGTAACCATCTTCTCCATCAAAATATCCAAACACTGTTGGCATTCATCATTCCACTGATACTTAGTGTCCTTATTCAACAACTTCTCCATTGGTGCAATAATATGTGCATATCCTCTTATGAACTTCCTATAATATCCTGTATGACCAACTGTACTCTTCAACTGACGCACTAATTTTGGTGGTGGTAAGTTAACTATGAAAACAATTTTATGAGGATCAACCAATAGACCCTATTTAAACATAACATTTCCTAACAAAATCCCAAAAGGTGCACTGAAATACATTTATTAATATTCAATGATATCTAACACTATCTGCATCAGCCTTAATACTTCAACATGATCCTTCAATAAATTGAACATTGTCCAATTGTCCAAATACACCTCCAAAAACTTATGAATGAAGTCTTTAAAATATTCTACTACTACTCTTGAAAGAATGGCTGGTGTATTCTTCAACCCAATTGGCATAAATTTTTATTGAAATGATCCTCATTCTGTAGAAAATTTTGTCTTGTGTCTATCTTCTTATGCTATCCTAATCTAATGATATCCTAAAAATCCATCTATAAATGAATAATCTTCTTCTCCTCCTACAATCTCTAGTACTTAATATGTGAATGGGGTAGGGAAAGTATCATGCAAGAAAGCATAATTTAGTTTCCTCAAGTCCACACAGATCCCAATTCCCCCTTTCTTATTTTCTTGAACTACCATACAAATGATCCATTCTAATTCTTCCACAAGTTCTATGACACTAGCTTCTAACATCTTGTTAAGTTCGGCCTTCACCTTCTCCTTGTATATTGGATTCATCCTATAAGGTCTCTGTCTTATAGGTCTAACATCTAGTTTCAAGGGGGTATTCATCTCTCCAAGTTCTCTTGCTAATCCCCTAATTTTTGAATATGCTTTTGGAAATAAATCATTGTACTCGTGCAACAATTCTATGATCCTTTCTACTTCCTTATTCTCCCAATAATCACCAATACTTCACATTTATCGGTTTTCTATAGTTCCAATATTTACCTTCTTGATCTTAAATGGTGCAGCATAATCTTTTGAATCTAGCTATGGACCTTCTACTTCCCTTTCTCCTTCAACTTCTGGGATCTAGATATTGTGTGGGTTTTCTTCTAGATCTTCTTCTTTTGCGACATGATAACAATGAAACAATTGTCTAACAGACTATATATGTTGGTTCTAATATGTTGTAACAATGTCAAATTTAGTCTCTTCAAATATCCTATCTTTTACCACCTTCAACAACGTATCTATTTCTGGTCTCTCTTATTGAAAGGAAAATGTAACCACAAAACTATGTTGCATTTATCCCCAGTTTCCAATTTCTCTGTGTTGTTCCTGTTCTGTGTACCAATTCCTTGGGATTCCTTCTAATGTGTGAATAAAATGTTGTGGCCATTATTTTGGGGGTACTAATCTCCATTTAACCATGCACCTATATACATGTTCTTGGGGTTGTCCAAATCCATCATATTTCTCTAAAAATTTGTTCTCCTGATCTACACCAAATCTAATGTGTAGTAATCTTTTACACTGAAACCAATTATTAATATTCTCCTTCTGTGCTCCCCACCATCTTGAAGGTGTATCTTTCAAAGCAATATATAATATTGGTAATATCTTATTTTCCATAATATATACCTCAAACTTCATTAAAAATTATTCCAAGTCATTCAAACCATAAAAAGTAGGAGGTTCTCTTACCTCTGTACCAACCCATCTCAGTGCACACATCATTCTCGCACATCTTCTGATGGATAATTCAAGTAGTCACTATTTTCATTTTTCCAGTCCTGTGTTAATGTATGAAGCACAAGAACTAATACTCCTCCAACTGAGCATGTCATCTGTAGTTAGGTTGATATAATCCTCTTCTTGCTCGGTAGTTCTGTATAACTTATTTACATCTTCTGTAAGAATATTATCTGTCACAGGTTCCACATACCTTCTTTATTTTGAAGGATCCAAAGGTGAAATAACTATGTATTCTCCATGTTCAAATATAATCTTCCTTGTCTTCAAATTGATAATAGTATGGTTATCAAAAGCCCAATCCAGACCCAATAATGCTAGATATGGTGAAGTATTATCTACTATGTCAATGAATTCAAAGTCTTCCATGGTGCGCACACCGTCTAGATCTACTGAAATTCCTTTCAATATTCCAATTGGCACTACTCTATGTTGATTTGATAGCTTCAAATGAAGAGGTGAATAACCCAATTGAGGTTCTCCCATAGCTTCCTAGGTCTTATTTGGAAGAACATTGACTTCATACCCTAAGTCTAGTTTGATATCCCCATATTGAAATCTCCTATGTCTACATTCAACCTAAATTCTCTACTTATTATCCTCTTCTTCCAGACCCGATTCACTATATTTACCCCTTCTTCCCTAGGATGGTACTTTTCTAATAGTTTTTGCAATATTTTTAAAGAGTTTAATCATTCAACAGCTTTACAAAAGATCCCAAAATTTTTCTTAAGTTAATTACTTGCTCTGAAGGATTCTCTTTCTTGGTATAATCAAATAGTGGAGGCATGTCATACACTGGTATCTCATCTAATATCTTTGTTCTCGAAGTCAATGCAATATTTTCTTTCAGAATCTCTTGTCTAGTCTCTTTGAATATCTCTTTCTCTTTACACGCATCAAAATTATGTTCAGGCGTTGTATTCTTCTTGACCCACTGGTAATGATATTGATCCTTCTTTGCTACATATTCTCCTATGTTAGCTCCACCTATAGTAACTATGTTAATCTTCTTTCCATCCTCTTCTCTATTTTCTACAACAATCCATTGTACATTCTGATTATTCTAGTTCCTCTTGTCTTGTATCTTTGACAACAATGTCACACAGTGTTATGTTCCATGGTTTGTTGTGCGACAATACATACATGTTGTTGGTGGCTGTGGAAAATCGTTTGCATAGTGTCCAGGTTTCCGATAGTTGTGACACACTACTTGTCCTCGACCTCCTCCAAAGCCTCTTTCTCCACGACCTCCTCCAAAGCCTCTTTTTCCACGACCTCCTCCTCTATTACCTTGATTATCTATGTGGTTATTTTATTGAGGTCCTTGAATATACTATGGTTTCATATTATTGTGCTAAGGCTAAGCATTATTGTATTGTGGTGGTGTTGCAAACTATTGTATGGGATTATACTATGGTTTCCCTTGAAACTGTTATGCATTATACTGTGGTTCTATTACAAATTGTTGCCTGTTATTATACTGTGGTTGTGTTGCAAAATGTTTCACGTTACTACATTGTGGCTATTGCATAGGTTGTGTTGTCATTAATTCAACCTATACCCTATATGTATCTGAAATCATTTCTTCATCATCTCTAGAGTTGTACGGTCCTTGTCTTCATGTCTAGCTGATTTGCAAAAATTACAAAATGTACTATTTGGCATTGTATGGTACTTATTCATCACGGAACAATGATATGGATAATCTCCATGTACTTTAAGTATCTCACACCATGGTCCTCCTGAAGATAAGGGGTTTGGAATCCCTACTCCCATATACTGTGCAAATAATGTACACTCATTCTTATGATGACCTTTTGTCCTACACATTGTACACCAGACATATTCTCACTTTTCCTTAATTTTATTCTGAATTAACTGAAATGTAAGGTTCTTCAAATCTTCCCTCACCTCTTCCACAACTAGGTTTGTATGCTTTTATTGATTTTCTTTTAACTGTAATGTTGGTTGCAGAGCCTCAACCTGGCTCTGGAATTTATGTTGTCTCAAGGGATACTTCAAGTGTGGAAACAAATAATTAACAAACAATTGTTTGTGTTGCACATTAATAATAGGGAATTTTAACTTACCTTTTAACCTTTTGAATTTTTGGTCAACCTCCCAAACTGAGTCTCATGGCCTCTGCTTAATATTTATCATCTCATTCATGAACTAGTCCTTTGAACTTGGCTTCTGAAATTCATTTATTAGCTACATCTTCGTGTCTGTGACAATTGTAGGTGCTCTTGATGGGTTATTTACTGTGAGACCCATGTACCAATCTAATGTGTAGTATTTGAACGTTATTTCCAATTGCACAACCTTTGTATCTTCATCTTTAACTTGCTTGGTTGCCAAAATATTTTCATAAATTAAAATATTCTTCTATGGGTCCTTTGACCCTTCTCCATGGAACTCAGGTAACCTAATAGTTGTGTCTTGTCCTACCATTGTGAATCTATATGTACTACCACCTCCATGAAGTGTAGAAACTTGGTTAATACTTGTTGAACTTATACTTTTTCTTCAACTTCCACTAGACCCACGTCTTGCAAAAATACTTATACCACTAATCACTTGTCAGTTAACTTTTTTTTCTTCTTCAATTGTCTTAGTCAGACATGGGGTTGTGGGTTCCACACTAATTCAGATTTGGAATGGAGACCCTTCTTTTGCGTCAGAACCATGACCTCTAGTTTTCCTCTCATATGTGCCACACAATATATCCTCAATCTGCCCCGTGACGCTAATATTCTCTACCGCTTCCTCGTCACTATCCAATCCCTCTCGCTCGACTACTTCCCTCTTGTTACTATTCATCGTATACTGGTAGGGTCTTCCACTGCGCATCACACCTACTTTCCTTATGATTTCCCTGGTATGTCCATCATCCATCATGATGGGGTGCATTGATTCCTCCTTTTGGCCTCTCTCTAAAGCCTTCTCCATCTCTTATATCTTCCTTAGTGCTTCCCCCATGCATGCAGAGTGATCTAGTTGTTTGATTCCATGTTCATCACGCCTTTGTCATATAATAATATCTTGATTGATGTGTAAAGAGGCCTAATGTACCTTTGTCTGGGTCCCTTCAATAAATCTTTATCTACAACAATATATGACTTCACTATATCTACTGAAAACTCAGTAATAAATCCTACAGTAATGTTGTCTAACCAAAAATCCATTGCACACGTGAATTAATTATTAACCCTTTCCAATCACACAATATTCTCAACAGTCCACTCAACTGGCCTACCTCTGCAGGTACTGGCACAATGTATATATACAACGTTTGTTACCCTTCTGTGCTAGCTCTATTTGCTTTGTCAACAACCATATTTCAATCTCTAGCTTCGTAGGATTCCATGGCCTGACCATCCCTTTGTACTACATTTTCTTCATCAAACCGCTTCCAGGTTGTTCTTCTGCATTCTAGCCAGCAATGGAACCATTTGTTGGATGTATGTGCTCACCCTGGTTCTACCTTAGTTATACAACAAAACCCTTTTCACCATCGTCCCTTTTCGTAAACCAGAAGACTACACCACACATAGAGTGCACAACGTTGTCTCACCCAAGATGGATTATGGGTGACTATAGGATGCAAATGTCTGCAGTCATGGAAGGTGGTTGGGGATGTTCTTTTTACTTATGCTTCTACTTTAACATGCATTCTACCATAGCATTCATTTGATCTATTATATTATCCATTCAATATCATTCATTCTACATAATTATACTAGTGTGCACTGTAAATAAACTCTAGCAAGTGCATTCATTTATCCATTCATTCCTTATAAAGTAAATAAAATCAATAGAACACACATAGAGACACCATTTTACCATGGTCCACGCCACTGGGCTACGCCCACAAATATCTTCTACTTATTTCTCATTCTTCATCAAAATAACATTCTGCGCATTACGTCAAAGGGTTTAAGAATGGTGCATGAGGCTGAACAACACTGCACCAAGCAACACAACTTGAAACCTAACCCTCAGTTACAACTCAACACTGACTCCATCTGAGCTCTGCAACTCTTAACAACACAAAGACTTACACTCAGACTTAAAATGATGCTCTAAAAGTAAGTTTTTCACCATCAAAAGGGACACCTCAATCTACCTCAAACAACTTCTATTTATACTACAAAATGGGTAAAAACCCTTACATTATGACTCAAAAAAACTAATTCTAAGTGGACTCCACTTGTCTACTTTCTAATTGTCTTCTGCGCGGTTGGTCTTCGATCCAACTATTCCTTGTGCTGATCTTCCTTCTTTCTTGGAGTGTTGGTTCCTTTTCCCTTTATCACGCTAATTTTCCTTCTTTCCGGGTGCATGTTCTTTCCTTTGGTCCATTCTACCTCGCTTACTGCACTTAACTCTCAAAATTTCTTGCTCCAAAAATTAGGAAGATACTACACATCAAATTCCAACAAAATTTGCAACTTAGACAGTCTAATAGTGTTCTTGTAAACCGATAATCCTTGAAACATTTATTTATGCTTGACATTGGACAATTGGTTTCAACCACTTGAATAATTCTAAATAAAGATGTTGCATATAAAATTGAACTGTTGAAATACAATAACCTTTTTCCTCAATATAATGTAAGAAAACAAAATAATAATAATAGTTTTGCTAAAATAAGGTAAACAAATAAATGGAGCAAGTCTTTGAGAGAACTTTACATGAATATTTCATTATCACTCAAAAGGGTTTGATCAAGTTTATGTATACAAGATTCCACTTGACATTGATAAATATAGAACCATGAAAACATTATCAATCCTAAAACATCTCTATGGATATTTTGAAAATAATAAATCTCATATATGAATCCTTCAAATTTTTATAAATAACAAGCCTTGCATGCCTCTATAAAATTCATATGATAGTATTTAAATAAAATTGAAATGTGTTTGATTTCATTATCTAGGATGTGGTTTCTATGGACTTGGAATAGTAGGGAAATACTAGATGCTAAAAAGGAGAAGTGAAGTTCAATGTTAGGTTAGAACATATGAAAACCAAATGGAAAAGGACATAACCACAAGAAAATTGAGGAGAGAGAAAACCTTAATGATTCTTACTTCCAAAAAATTGGAGGGAAAAAATGCTTTATGTTGTGACCCTGTTTGTTTCTCTATAAATATCCTTTTATGCATCCTTCAATTGTATCACGTAGCAATCCACTGACCCAACTTCCCTAACTATTTTTTTATTTAATGGTAAATTAGAGGTATCACTAACTACTTGATTCCCCCACGGTTTGATATAATCCCAAAGTGGGGCCACCATAATCTCCTCCTTAATATTGAGCATGGGAAATTAATCTTGAATAGCACATAGGATGATAGGATGGCTTCTATAAAATATTTTACTTTCTGCATTATCGACAATTTATTTTTGTTAAACATGTCTTTACCTCCACATTAGAAAAGTGGGTAAGGCTATCAAAATTGCACCTAAGGTAATCTCCATTAAACCATATTGGAATTACTCCTTTTTAATTAACTTATCATCTCAATTGAGGGTCATGGCCTCTAGTTTCTTCATGACTTTAAAGATTTTGAAAAACAATTGAGACTTCTTTTATTCAATATGATCGCAATCTACAACCAATTATTGGATAGTTCCAATAATGTTTTATCAACACCTCTATATCTCTATGATCCTAATATCTAAAGAGAGATTGTCCCTTTGCCTTTGGCGATCCCTTATAGTCTTCATGATTTTGGTGAAAGATTCAACGCAATAGCTATAATAATTCTCATCCTTCTTGAGCTACTTTTCTACATCTCCTTGAGCATACAAATTACATTGATAAGGAAAGGAACATCACAAATAACTTTGAAAAAATATAAGAACAAAATCATCCTCTCTTCTACATGTTACTTGAAATAACTTTTCTTATAGTATATAGCAACTCTTGATCTACTTTTTTTCTATTTATCTTTCTTTGATGGTCTTCCTAAATCTCTTTAGGGATTTTAGTAGGGAGATGCTAAAAAAATTATAAGTTCATGGTTCAAATCTATTTGCATATCTTCCTCTCTATTCATTAAACTCTTTCATTTCTTCCTCTTATTCATATATTTTCCATTTTCTTGTGTCTAAACATTATCCACTAAGAATCTTTTGGTACTTTTATATTAAAATGAAATTCATTATTTTCAACTATTTTTCTCCCTTAATATTTACTTTACACACAATTTTCTAATATAATTATCATAACTAAAATGATGCACGGTAACATAAATATCTTCAAAAGTGGCCACCCCTTTCCATTTCAGTTCACTTCCTCTTATTTCAGCACTATTCACTTGGGATTTGGCCCATAAATAAGTTCAACCACATTATCATGAGATTCAATGTTATTAACAAAAGTAACGTTCTCTTGATCATTTCCTTTTAAACAATAATTCATGTTAAGTGACATAATCTTTCTTATAAGGGGCCAGATTGGTGTGTTCTTTCTCTTTATAAAATTTCTTAAAAGATTCATTTCCATCATCCCATTACCAAGAAATTCATTTGTGTTCGTTTTACTCTGAAATCCAAATGAAGATGTATTCTTTTGAGTTGAAAATAAACATTTGTAAGGAAATTTTTCCTATAGCACCTCCACCTCCCTTGGATCAAAAATTGGTTTTCCCTTTTAACTCATTAGTAGCATTGAATTTCTAATTGTCCTTTATTATGTTTCCCATGTTTTCATGATATCTATATCATTTAACTTATGACTATATATAAAACTCCAAGAAGATTGATATGGTTAACTTATAGATAAGGACAAAACCCTATTGTTCTCTCCTCAACATTTCTTTCAATAAAAATTTCCTCATTGTCCACCTCCCTTGGATCAAAAATTGGTTTTCCCTTTTAACTCATTAGTAGCATTGAATTTCTAATTGTCCTTTATTATGTTTCCCATGTTTTCATGATATCTATATCATTTAACTTATGACTATATATAAAACTCCAAGAAGATTGATATGGTTAACTTATAGATAAGGACAAAACCCTATTGTTCTCTCCTCAACATTTCTTTCAATAAAAATTTCCTCATTGTCTTCTCCTCTTTCCTTGAGGTATACAAACTTACAGTATAATCAAGAGAATGTATTTTAAAATAAAGGCAGTTGGTTGCTTCAGGAAATAGTATTGATTTCTCCTCAATTTGAAAATTATCTAGATTGAATATTGTTATCAATTCTAGGCTTTCCATATATAAAAAACATAGAAATCATAAGAAAATAATCAAGAACTACTTATTCTTCTTAAAATGAAAAAAAAACACCCCATTTTGTGTGTGTAGTATAAACTTCAACTGATAAGTTATCAATTGTGAACTTTCCTTAACACCCCATTTTGTGTATTATAAACCAACTTCACCAAATTTATCAATTGTAGACTTTCCCTTATAAAACCCCTAGTAAATCATAAGGGAATAACCAAGAACTAATTATTCTTCTTAAAATGAAGAAAAATACCCCATTTTGTGTATTGTATACCAACTTCACCAAGCATGAATGATTATGAAAAAATTTATGGAAATACCTCCCAAAAAAATTCTAGACTTTCCCTTATAAAAACCTTAAGAAATCATAAGAAAATAACCAAGAACTACTTATTCTTCTTAAAATGAAGAAAAGCACCCCATTTTGTGTATTATAAACCAACTTCACCAAATTTATCAATTGTAGACTTTCCCTTATAAAACCCCTAGTAAATCATAAGGGAATAACCAAGAACTAATTATTCTTCTTAAAACGAAGAAAAATACCCCATTTTATGTATTGTATACCAACTTCACCAAGCATGAATGATTATGAAAAGAATTATGGAAATACCTCCCAAAAAAAATGTACATCCAAATATATGTAAAATTCTCCTCATCGTAATCTTTTCCCTTACGTACTAGGAAAATTCTTGCTTCCAAGGTTATAGAATTAGGTTCTCCTCATACTTATTGTATCACCTTATTCACAAAGAATGATCGTATTTAATAAATGTTTTATTAGGTCTTATGCTCCCAAAATAATGGGTACCAAAAATATATGGTCTAAATTTGGGTCCCAACAACTTTGATTAAAAAATTCTTAAAAGTATTGTTGTAAACTAGTGAAAAAAACAAATAACGAAACATGTAAAACCTCCCCATATTTAAGAAACTAGTGTAAAAGCTATTTCAAATAAAACTTAGATAAATAAAAAACATACTTCTCGTGTAAGGTGGTGTAAGGTGTAATAGATGATAAATATCATTTACATATATGTGCAAATTTTGGACTCCTTTCCAACCAATCGGGTAAACAACCAAACCAAGCTATCTTATAGTAAGGTTCAATGAACTCTAGAATATCCACCTGGTATATCTTTGCAACTTCAAATTTGGATTATACCAACCATTTATTAAAAATAATAAAAATGCCATCACCCGAACTAAGAAAGGAGATTTTAAACATCCTTGTGGGTTATAGGAGCTTCAACATTCTCTTGAAAGCAATAGGTGTAAGGGATACCTATACTTTTCCCTCTTCGTCCAACTTTAACACACTATATTTAGGATCAAAATTTATGAGCACAACACTTGACAAATTCTCATAACTCGCAATCCTTTTATACATGTTCATCATTCACCAACCCTTATGTCCATCCAGATTACATTTTTACTACACTCTTCCTCTAATTTTTCAATAATACCACTTGTATGTATTTTAATAATGTAAAAACTGATCATTGTAAGACAAAGGGTTCATAATGCCAATCACAAATTGTTCACCCTTTTTAATACGAAATATCTCTTCAAATATGATTCAACCAAATAGATACTATCCTACACCTCGAATACATCCTTCCTCCCTTTGATATACCACAATGATTTGTTGGATTATTGAGGGGGGGTGAATCAATAATAGAGAAATTGGTATATTTTTTAACCACGGTATGTAAGTGTTATTTATCTTTGTGATCAATATAGCATTATTATCCAATAAGTGCAGAGTAAATAAACTATGAGAAAATGAACAATCATACACATACAGAGTACACCATTATTTTTACGTGGAAACCCAATGCGGGAGAAAACCACATAATGCTTTTTCTTATATGTCTTTAAGAATTACATTCATTGGAAGCACCGACTTCCTTTGCTCTCTCGTTGCAACTGGAAGGAGACTCTGACCCCCTATATTTTCAGGCTACAACCTGAGGGAAGCTACAACTTCCCAATTCTCTAGCTACAACCAGAAGAAGTCTACAACCCCCTATGTTCTATGGCTACAATTAGAAAGTGGTGACAACCACCTATCCTTGCCCCATCCAACTGCCCTGAAATATAAGCGTCAAATAAAGAAACCACAACAATATTGTCACTATGAGATATACCATTGTAAAATTGTACCAGCCTGTACCACTAACCTATAGCCAACCTGTACCACTGCCCTGTAATCAACTTGTACCTGAACCAAGCCTGTACCAACCAAAAACCACAGATACGTGACATGTGTAGAAAACGTATGGAATTTCCCTATTTATACACCATCCCATGTATGTATGTGACCTATCTATTATGCAGCCTGCATATGCCTTTTGAAAACTATGGTTTTCTCTCTTTTGAAAAATTATGTCTGACCCTCTACATCCTCTTTCACATAAACTTGTAAACTGTCACTATGTCCAAACTATAACTATACCCTGTGCATACATCCTCATACATATCCTTTACTCAAAGCATCTATATCTCTCTTTAGTCATGTGCCATAATGTGTGTGTAATCATGAACAAGTATAATAACCCTCACATGAACTAGACATTAAACCCTTTTTTATATTCAACCTCTCAATACATCAACCACTTCACAAATACAGGTTATCAATCATGTATCACAAGAACCCTTAACCATATGCCAAGAAATACAAGATGTGCCTCAACACTAACAATATATATATCAATGATAACTATTGATTATACCAACACTATATTTTTGTAGATCTGACTTATACAGAAGGTCCCATGCAACCACTAATCTCTCTAGGGAAAATCCTTAAATATCCATAACAATTTCTCATGTATAAAACAAAATTCAACTACTCATAGAAATAAGACATACCTTTTGAACCAATGGATAGATATGATGTACCTTATCACTGTAGACCTTCTTGGAATCTTGCTCTCAGAATCTAGAGACTTGGTATCTTCATCTTCTCAAGTTTCTATGGCTTTAACCTCATGTGCGCACCCTATTATATTGTCATCTCGTGTATATATGAACCCTATTATACTGTTAGCCCGCATATGTAAGCACCCTATTGTACTATTAGCCCTCGTATGTTTCAGAACATAGGGTTTTTTTAGTATTTTCTGTAATTTTAAAACTTTCACCATCAACCCTTCGTACTACCTAATACTTTCGCAACTTCAGATATATCAATGAGTACCTGCAATACACCTTACACAATAATAGATATTCAATATGCTTAATAGGTGATAATAGGAGATCCTTTCTCTCTTATTTATGCATCCATGTAGCTTCCTCAAGTGATTACCTTCTAACCAACTTAACCCAATTTCCTTATTTTAGGGCTAACCCACTACTAAYCACTTGTCCACTTCTAACCCACTTTGCTACAAATAGTAAATTCTTCGCTTCTAGCTGCAACTAATTTATTTTTAATTAATTTCTTATTGGAACAACTTAACCAATGATTAACTCCTAKTTTTACTCACTTGACTAGTCAACTTCTTCTAGGATCTTCTAAAATAACTCTAACTTCTTTGACGTTTTAGATAACTCATGAGGGTTCTCCATCTTCACAAGGCCATAACTCTCTAACTGTGAGGGGTTATGTGGCGTTCCACATATCACCAGAAATGACATGACATTTACTATCCATATTGAATAGTCTTACCTGAAAATATATTAAGTACCATACAATTATACATCAATCAAACTGAAGTCCCTTAACCATATTGTTGGAGCTACTAGAATTTTCTACTAGACTTGCTTCAAGAGTTGACATCAATGACAACAAACCAAATTAATAAAAAATCTCCCCCTTTGGTAATGATGGAAAGACTTTGATGCAACTCTGAATTCATATCTCTTATTCTCCCCCTATGACCATCGATCCCCCTAGAACCATGCCTCTGTGCTCTCTCTCCAAGAATCCAAGTCTTTGACTTGCATCTCGTGAATATCTCCCCGTTTGAAATCAATGGAAAAGGTAACTTCATGTCTAGGGATCCTCCGTCTAACTGAACTATCCTTAGGGATGCTCCCCTTGACTGGACTCTTTTTGAACATGTTCCCTAAACCCGAACTATCATTTTTATGTTACTTCCTCCTATAAATCTAAGACATATAAGATAAGCATTTAAAAGAATACATTTTGGAGTAGAAATTACTTGGAGTCATTGGAGAAGATACTCAAAGGCTTCCCTTGGAAGTTGTGAATATATCTGCAACATGTTCCTTTGTCCCCACATATTCAACTCTGATGTTCTTCTCTGCAATCTGTTCCCATAGAGATTGATACTTGATTGGAATGTGATTAATTTTAGAGTGCATCACTGGATTCTTTGAGACACTGATAGTGCTTGTATTATCACAATATATACAAATGAGATTATCATACTCAACCTGTATATATATCAAAGTTTGTTTCATCCATAGAACCTGTGTACAACATGTTGATGATGCAATATACTTTTCTTCAGCTGTAGAAAATGATATTGATGATTTTTTTCTTTCTTAACCAAGATACCAAACATTCACCCAAGTATAATTCTACTCCACTGGTGCTTCGCCAGTCATCAATGCAACTTGCCTAATATGCATCTATGTAAGAAATAAGTGATAGATCATTTCCTTTTGGATACCATAATCCAAACTCTTTTGTTCCCTTGAGATATATGAAAATCCTCTTTACTACTAAGACATGTGATTCCTTTGGTTCTTCTTAAAATTGTGCCACCTATCCAACTGCCTTCTTTACATCTATTCTAGATGATGTCACATATAGTAAGCCTTCAATCATTGACCTATACTTTCACTGGTCTGTAGACTTTGAATCATCATATTTTCTCAACTTGCAACGGGTTTGCATAGGAGTGTTAACTAGGTTGCAATCTTCCATTCCGAACC
>SNQJ01S0028039.1:35298-47345 GCA_010110895.2 Picea sitchensis | reverse complement strand
TACTCGTTTTCTAGGTGTATTTGGAGGCACTTGATGAGATTTATTTTCTACTTTTGTTTGATCTTCTTCATCTTCCCCTTCTGTTGTTTCTTCATCATTTCCTTATTCTTCGTAAACCTGTTCCACTGATTTCTTTTCTTCTTCCTTAAATTTTCGTCCACCTGTTTCATCAACTATTACATTGATTCTTTCCACAGATGTTTTAAGCCTTATATTGTAACACTTGTATGTTTTCCTTGTACTTGAGTAACTGAAAAGTATGCCTTTGTCCACACGAGATTCAAACATTCTCATTCTTCCATCTTCTCTTTTTATGTAGCATTTTCTTCCAAAAACTATGAAGTGCTTCACATTTTATCGTCTTCCTTTCCATAGATCGTAGGGAGTTTTGTCACTATTTTGAATGTGAACTATTGTATGCACTGCATGTGTCCAAAATACATCTCTCAATTTAGAATCCATTAACATTGTTCAAGTCATTTCCTGTATTGTCCTGTTCTTTTTTTCAACAACTCCATTTTGTTGAGGTGTCCTAGCAATGGCGAATTTCCTTTTTATTCCATGCTTGCTGCAGAAATCCATAAATTCCTTTGAAGTAAAATCTCCCCCATTATCAGATCTCAAACATTGGATTTTTTAATCCATTTAATTTTCAACCATTTCCTTGTAAACCTTGAAGTTTTCAAATGCTTCTGACTTATTCCTGAGAAAGAAAACTGCAGTAATTCTTGTATAATCATCAACTAATAACATAAACTATTTCTCACCTTTTAAACCCTTTGTTATAGTTGGTCCAACTAGATCAGTATGCACAATTTCCAGTGGTCTTGTCGTTGAGTATTCCTTTGATTTGAACCTGGTCTTTGTTTGCTTTCCTTGTTGACAATGCTTGCATAATGTGTTGGCTGGTTTCGTGATCTCGGACATTTCTCTGAATACTTCATTTTTTCTGACTTTGGCGAGGTTATCAAAGTTTATGTGACCCCTTATTTTGTTCCATAGCCAACATTCATATTCCTTTCCTAGACAACACTTTTCATTTCCAATTTCACTTAATACATATATGTTGCTTGAATTTCTTATAGTTGTTGCAATCAATTTTCCTGAACCTACTTTTCTTATCTTGCACTTATGTGAATCGAATGTAAGTTTATGACCTTGGTCACACATTTGACTTACACTTAGAAGATTATGTTTCATATATTCCACGAGTAGAACATTTTTTGCCTTGGTATTCTTGTTTCTAATTATGACTGTACATTTTTTAATGATTCTACTTGAGTCATCATTTCCAAAAGAGACTGATCCATCTCTTTCCTTTATTAATGTAAGAAACTTGTCTTCCTCACCTATCATGTGTTTTGAATAGCCATTGTCAGCATATCAACCATGTTTCTTATGTTTATTCTATAGAGTGAGTGTGCATTCTTCATTTTTAAATTGATCTTTCTTTCTTATCCATATTCTCTGTTGTGGTTTATGTCTGTGACTGTTGTTATTCTATAGGAGGGACTATCATTCTACAATATTTGGTCATGTGTCCAAAGTTTTTGCATTTGTATCATTCCACTTCAATGCTCAATGATTAAAACATGTTGAATCATCTTCTCTATTTTTCATTAGGCCTTATTTGATAACCATTTTTTGCATGACTTTCAAAGTTGTTTATGTTGCTTCTATTAGCTCTACAATTTACAACTTTATGTCCAAAATTATTACATGCATAACATAAACCAAAAAATATAGTTTGATACCTAGTAGTTTAATATATTTTGAAAGGAGTTCCTCTTCTGAATCCTTCTTCGTCTTGGCACTTGCTTGTTTTTGACTCTTGCTAATTTTGAAATTTGACTCTTCTAGGTGGAAGAGTGTCCCTGTGATATTCCATGTAAAACTTCTTGTCTCCTCTAACTATTTCTACTTATCTTCTTGGTTGTGTTTATTTATCTGTGGTTTTGGAGATTGAGTCTATTTCTTTCTAATTGTATCCTAGCATAGACCTGTCATGATGAGGCCTTTGACTGTTGATAATATTATCAAAAACCTTTGAATTGTTCTACATATTCTTCTGTTGAAGGTCTTTTCTCAATGTAACAACCTCTACTTCCAAATTTCCAATTATCCTTTCTTTTTCTTCGAGCTTCTCTTTGAGTGCTTCTTCGATTATTTTTTATTCTTCTATTTGAACTTTTAATTTAGTGATCATTTTTTCTAGTTCTTCAGAATTTGAATTTTGAAAGTATTATTTCTTGTCTACTTCTTCCTGGAGTTTATTGTTTTTCTTCTTTCCTCTTTTTATAACTTCTATAACACTCAACAGTTCTTCTCTATATTCAACTTCTGATTCTTCATACTACTCTTCGGTTTCTTATTTATCAGAGTCTTCTATTTCCATGAATAAAACTCTTTCCATCTCACTTTCACTGATTTCATCTTCATTTGATGATGTGTAGCCTTCTTTGGTGCAAACAAATTTCTTGAATACTTTATTTTTGGTTATTTTTCGTTTATATGTTTGTTTTTTGTTTGAATCATCCTCTTCATGTATTTTATTTTTCTTGTGAGTACATTTGTTAGCAAAATGACCAATACCATCACACTTGAAAAAATCAATATAAGATTACCTTTATATCTGTCGTTGGTTCCCTTTATCAATATTCTAACGCAGTTGGCCACTTCTTCATCATCTTTTGAAATGTCACTGATGTTGTGATATTATTTTTCCTTTTGCTTGCCCTTTTTATTTGACCTTTTAGATGCTTTGAATGATGCTTCTTTTATAMCTATATTTTCCTATTCAGTTCTCATTTCATAGGATGTGAAKATTCCATGTAGTTCATCCATGCTTATTGAATCCATATATTCTCTTTCTCCTTGTGTTGAGATATTAGGATCAAATATCATTGGAAGATATCTTAGTACCTTTTGAACAATTATAGATTCATCAAATTCCTCTCCCAATCCTATGATTGCATTCATTGTTTCATCAACTCATAAGAAGTAAGTTGCAATATTCTCATCTTCCTTCATCTTTAGCTATTTGAATTGACCTTTGTAAGTTTGAAGCTTTGTTACTTTGACTTTTGAATCTCCTTCATAAATATTTTGAAGTTTGTCCCAAATCTCTTTAACAGAGCTACAATGTATAACTTTGGTATATATATCGAATTACAAAGACCATTCAAAATTGCATTTGTGGATTTTGAATTATTTAGACTGAGTTTATTTCCATTTTCATTTGTTGGTGGAACTGCTAGTTCTTCGTATCCATCTACAACTAATTGTCAAACCTCAAATCCCTATGCTTGTACATATGTTTTTATCCTTCTACACCAAAATGCATAGCTTTTTCCATCAAGCTATGGTATTAAATTTTTATACATATTGTTTCTCTCCATGATCTAACTTTCAGTGGTTAAACTAATTTGTGAAGGAACTTTCTCTCATACCAATTGTTGGATTACTAAGAGGGGGGTGAATCAATAATAGAGCAATTGGTATCATTTTTAACCACAATATGTAAGTGTTATTTATATTTGTGATCAATACAAAATTATCATCCAATAAGTGCATATTAAATAAACCATAAGAAAATGAACAATCATACACATACACAATACACCAATATTTTTACGTGGAAACCCAATGTGGGATAAAACCACTGAATGATTTTTCTTATATGTCTTTAATAATTACATTCATTAGAAGAACCAACTTCCTTTGTTCTCCAGTTGCAACTAGAAGGAGTCTCTGACCCCCTATATTTTAAGGCTACAACCTCAGGGAAGCTATAACTCCCCAATTCTCTAGATATAACCAGAAGGAGGCTACAACCCCCTATGTTCTTTGGATACAACTAGAAGGAGGCTACAACACCCTATGTTCTTTGGCTACAACCAGAAGGTGGATACAACCACCTATCCTTTCCCTGTCCAACCACCCTAAAATATAAGTGTTAAATGAAGAAACCACATCCACACTACCAGTGTGAGACATACCACTGTAAAACTGTACCAACATGTACCACTAACCTGTAGCCAACCTGTACCACTTCCCTGTAATCAACCTGTACCTGAACTGAGCATGTACCAACCAAAAATCATATATACATGACCTTTATGTTCTACAACATCCGTGTATACGTGCCCTATTTATATATAATACCGTGTATGTACGTGACCTATATGTTATGCATCCTATCTATGCCTTTTGAAAACTAGGGTTTCCTCTCTTCTGAAAAATTCTCACCCTCTGTAGCTTCTTTCACATAAACCTACAACCTATCACTATGTCTAGATTGTAATTGTACCCTGTGCATACATCCTCATACATATCCTTTACCCAAAGCATCTATATATCTCTCTAGTCATGTGCCATATAAGTATGTGTAATCAGGAATTACTATAATAACCCCCACATGAACTAGACATTAAACCATTTCTGATATTGAACCTCTCAATACATCAACCACTTCAAAAATACAATTTTTCAACCATGTATCACAAGAACTCTTAACCAGATGCCAAGAAATACAAGATGTGCCTCAACACTAACAATATATATATATATATATATATATATATATATATTCATTATACCAACATTATATTTTTATAGATCTAACTTATACAGAAGGTCCCATGCAGTAAAATCCAACTAGTCATAGAAATAAGACATAACTTTTGAACCAATGGATGGCTCTAATGTACTTGATCATTGTATACCTTCTAGGAGCTTTCTCTTAGAATCTAGAGACATGGCATCTTCATCTTCTCAAGTTTCTATAGCTTTACCCTCATGTACGCACCATATTATACTGCCAACCCACTTACGTATGCACCCTATTATATTGTTATCTTGCGTATGTGTGCACCCTATTGTATTGTTATCCTGCGTATGTATGCACCCTATTGTATTGTTATCCCGCGTACACCTCAGAACATAGGGTTATTTCAATATTTTATGTAATTATGAAAATTTCACCGTCAACTCTTCTTACTACCTCAGACTTGTGCAACTTCATATATATCAATGAGTACCCACAAAAAACCTTACACAATAATAGATATTCAATATGCTCAATAGGTTCTAATAGGAGATCCTTAATCTCTTATTTATACTTCCATGTACCTTCCTCGAGGGGTTACCTTCTAACCAACTTAACCCAATTTCCTTCTTTTAGGGATAACCCACTTCTAACCACTTTGCTAGAAATAGTAAATTCTCCACTTCTAGTTGCAATTAATTTATTTTTAATTATTTTCTTATTGCTACAACTTGACCCATGATTAACTCTAGTATTACTCACTTGACTACCCAATGTCTTCTAGTAGCTTCCAGAATAACTTTGACTTCTTTGACCTTCTAGATAACTCATGACAGTTCTCCAACTTCACAAGGCCATAACTATCTAACTATGAGGAGTTATGTGGTGTTCCACATATCATTAGAAATTGCATGACATGTACTATCCATATAGAATATTCTTACCTACAAATATATTAAGCTTCATACCATTATACATCAATAAATCTGAAGTCCCTTAACCATATTGTTGGAGCTACCATAATTTTCTACCGAACTTGCTTCAAGGGTTGACATCAATGAAAACCAACCCAATTAATCAACATAATGTTGGGTTAATATTCACTCATTCATAGAGTAGTTAATATAACCTTGATTCAATTATTGATGGGTTTACTAATAGTGGTTTTCTATTCCATGGTATTTTCCCATGGTATTGCATATGATCAAGCCTATTTGATGGCTTGGATTAATCAATTTTATAATTCCTTAAGCAACCTAGTATTTGGTTGGCTTGGATGAGGTCTCTCTCTCTCTCTCTCTCTCTCTCTCTCTCTCTCTCTNACTTCACAAGGCCATAACTATCTAACTATGAGGAGTTATGTGGTGTTCCACATATCATTAGAAATTGCATGACATGTACTATCCATATAGAATATTCTTACCTACAAATATATTAAGCTTCATACCATTATACATCAATAAATTTGAAGTCCCTTAACCATATTGTTGGAGCTACCATAATTTTCTACCGAACTTGCTTCAAGGGTTGACATCAATGAAAACCAACCCAATTAATCAACATAATGTTGGGTTAATATTCACTCATTCATAGAGTAGTTAATATAACCNTACCATGGTTCATATACCCATGAACCATGGTAAATAACACATGGAAACACATTACAAAGATTAATGTGAAGTATTTTCAAAATAACATTAAGGAAGAAGTACTTGGTGAATGAGTATTTGATTTGACTCATTATATTTTATCATATATGTAAATGGGAATATNAGAGAGAGAGAGAGAGAGAGAGAGAGAGAGTTTTCCTGGTAAATGGCTTCTAGGGTAAATATTGACCTGTTTGTACATGTTTTCCATGTGTTTGTTTTTTTGTGATTACTTTTATTTCTAGTTGATTTTAGTTTCTAACATGTGGTATTAGAAATCAGTAGGCCTAAAATCTCCACCAATATTGGCTCTAGATTTTCTATGATGGTGGATTCACTATTTAGTTTTGGATATAAAGAAATGGATCAACAATTTACAGTGGGTTGTGATGGTTCATGGGTATATGAACCATGGTAAATAACACATGGAAACACATTACAAAGATTAATGTGAAGTATTTTCAAAAGAACATTAAGGAAGAAGTACTTGGTGAATGAGTATTTGATTTGACTCATTATATTTTATCATATATGTAAATGGGAATATGGTTGCAAGAAATTTCTCAGGCTTGCATACCCTTGGTTTGATAATTCACTTGTGTAAAGTCTAAGCATAGACATAGGTGATAGGGGGGGCATATTGTATTCTCAAAAAAACAGTTAATAAAATTTATGTGGGGTAGGTGTTTCTCCCAATTCAAATTTAAATGGGGGAATGTTGGGTTAATCTTGACTTGGTAATAGAGTAGTTAAGATAACCTTGAGTCAATCATTTATGGGTTTACCAATAGTGGTTTATGAGCCCATGGTATTGAGTAAACCACGATATTTTCCCATGGTATGACATATGATAAATCTTATTTAATGACTTGAAATAATCCATTGTAAAATTCGTTAAGCATCTTGGTGTTTGACCATCTTGGATAAGGTCGATATATATAGTCTTGGTTTTATTGGTAAAGGATTTTTAAGGTAAATATTGACTCTTTTGTATATGTTTTCCATTATTTATTTCTTTTTGATTACTTTTATTCTTTAGTTTCTCTTGATTTCTAAGAAATAATAGTGTTAATCCATACAAATAAAGGGAAAATATAGTGGAATTTAAGAACTCATAACTTCTACTTTGGACCATAAAAACATTAATAACCCAAGAATATATGTCATTAAGTGGAAGTAATGAATGTTTTAAATTTAAAACATTATATCTCATTAAGTGGAAGTAATGAATGTTTTAAATTTAAAGCCTTATATTTTATGGACCATAAAAACATTAATAACCCAAGAGTATATGTAATTAAGTGGAAGTAATGAATGTTTTAAATTTAAAACCTTATAAGGGGAGAAGACAGGTAATACATGGGTGACCAGACCTACCTATACACTATCCATCCTCTTGTCATATAGAGGTGTAGGTTGTATCAATGATCATATCCCAATACATGGTAGACGGAATCATATAAAAATGGAAATGGAAGGAAAATGTCATTAAGTGGAAGTAATGAATGTTTTAAATTTAAAACCTTATATTTTAGGGGAGAATACACAAGACCTACCTCTACACTATCCATCCTCTTGTCATATAGAGGTGTAGGTTGTATCAATGATCATGTCCCAATACATGGCAATACATGGCAAAGGGAATCATATAAAAATGGAAATGGAAGGAAAATAAGTGTACAAGGATGAGAGAATGTGGTGCTATGGGGTGTAGTAATGTGGGTGATGAAGGGAAAAGTGGCATTGCCCAAAGACAAGTCTCTCCCCTTAACACTTCACGTCTAATGCCATTGCAGTATTGAAAAGTGAAAAGTGAAGAAGGGGAGAATGGGAAAGTCTACCCCATATGAGAGGGTCATGTAATGATTAAAATGCACTAAAATATGTGAAAGAAACAAATGTCTCCAATATTGAAATAAGTGGAACACGTTGATGGGATAATTAATAAGGAATGTGAAAATTCATCAACAATCTTCTTTTATTTTTTTATCAACTTTAAAGTAATATCTTAAGGAATCAACATGATAATTTTTTCTACAAATTGGACCAACATCAATGGTTTATAAAGGTGTAAAAAATATGTGTTAAGGTTTAGTTGAGTTCCCATGTTACAAATTACTATGTCCAACTTGAGTGCATTCTCTTCAATCTATTTAATGTTGATGTAAGGACCTTAACTAAACATATTTAGTTTTCTATCCTTTTCCTTAAAAAAAAATGTATTTCTAAATATAAACATAGATTATGTATTTTATGTAAAACTTGTTATCTATACACTTGTGAATGGAGGACAGCATATCTCCAATTATATATTTATATGAAACAAATACACTCCTACTTATGGTTGAAAAATGCTCATAGGGGTTCCCAAATGGTGTAATTCAATAAACCTCACGGGCTCCCAAAGTTAGCAAAATAATGACCTTTTACTGGGCCATGATTGATCTTCATTGGAGGGGAAAAAAGATCATTTTTTTGTTGTTTTGAAATCAATCTCAAAATTATTTAACATGATTTGAAATTAGGTGAAATTTGTGTAAAGACGGGCCTTCCCATGGTGTCAAATAAAACTCTCCCTATTGAGAAAGAAATGGCTTCTTATTGGACTTGATTTGGTTTTTTTCCCTAACTTTGAATCTTTTTCACCAATAAATGCATTTAACATGAATGGAAAAGCCTTTGTTCCTATTTGTGAAATGGCATTAAAAATAAATTTGGTTTGATTGTTATATTTTTTTTATTGTGATATTAATTGTCTAAAAGGAGATTTATCTAAGTAATATTTTGCCTACTTATTGTTGATAAAATCTCCCTAATTGGGCTAGTTTAGTGCATAGATGAGTCACTAGTCAATACAAAATATTTCCTTCTGATTAATAAGAGTGTCTCTTACTTAGTTTGAACTTAGTCATATTTTATATAAAATATAAGATTGTGTTGGGTTAAAATTGAATTACCTTATTTGGTAAAAGGTTTATGTTTCATTGCAACTATTTGGCATCTTTGTGCAAAGAAAGGATTCTTACTAGGTTTAAAATAGATCCAAAAGTTGTCCTTTTAATGAGTAAAATTTCTCAAAACAGTTTCCTTAGGATCGAAAAACACCCAATTTTGGTAAACCATAGGAAATTTCCGAGTGTAAATGTAACCCCTTATGTATGATTGAAGTTCAGTTTATTTGAAAGTGAAAAGTTTACCTTTAATTTGACCTTAAATTAGGACTCTATTGGGTCAAAAATGACTTATTTATGTTTGTAAAACGATTCCCTTTAAGAACAAAATTGGCTTGTAACTGGTTTTAAAATGTCCCCATATAACTTTATTATACAAATATAGCCAAGTGATGTCAACTCTAGGATGGAGTGATTATTGGGAGACTATTTAGTCCTTGGGTAGGTTCATAACACAAAACCCCCTTCCTCACTAAAAATCTGCCCAATTGTTATGAAAAATTAGGTATGTTCTTATTCTCCTATTAGTACCCACAAATGTAGATAAGTGTGAGATTGTATTATTCATTGATATGATACATATAGAAATAAATAAGCTTGACCTTTGGATTCATCTTCCAAGAGGTCTCTTGTTATCCTGATGATTGTTCATATTGAATTGTGTATTTTCATATTTGGTATCAAGTGAATAATACAAAAACATCATAACCCTTATGGATTATGTTTCCAACATTTCCTCATTAATTAGAAGGGGTGTATGTGAGTCTAAGTAGTGATATTAAATATGGAAGTGTATAGTTATTGATGGTTGAATGTGCTCTTTGAATCTGGTGGTTTTGGGATGACCACAAACCAAAAGGATAGAAGAATCTAATGTCTTATACTAAATGGTGATGGTGGTTTAAGGAAGACCAAAAACCTTGGAACTTGGCTCTAATTCTCAATGGATCTCATAAAATTTCCTAATTTAGTTGTAAGTTGATGTAATATGATGTCTTATACTAATTGTAAGTTCTCTCAAATAGAGGTTTAAAGATGACTACAAACTTCTGTCTAAAAGAAGCTACGAGTCTTCTACTAAATGGAGGTTTAAGGAAAACCAAAAACCAATATGGTGGTTTTGGGATGACCACAAACCAAATAAAGCTTACATGTTACTGCTCGATTGATATTACTTTGAAACTTGAAGCTTGACTGTCAATCATTGATGTTATTCCGCCCTTTTAGGTACAAGGTGAGAGAATGAAAATAGTTCATTTGTAAGATGTGTCAATATTGAATAATGAACATATGTTCGTAGGATGATTGTGCTTTATACAATTCTCACAAGGATGAAGATCAAAACACTAATATTCCATGTGATCAACATGATGACAATGTTGGCACTTCAAAATTTGATCTTGAATTGGAGCAGGTGAAGATGATTTTTCTTGAAGGAATCAAACACTTTGGAACTAGATTGGTTTGGAACAATGTGGAATGTGATAAGTCACTTCTATTTTGCATCCAAGACCTGTTTTTCACTTGTTTTTGATGATGTATTTTCAAGGTCTAATTATGGGCTTGGAAAGTGAAAATGACTCATTTATGACAAACTTCATTTTCACTTGTATATGGAGTTGTCACTTTCTTAACATTTTCAATATTTTCCTACTATTCAAGGGACTACTATTTTTAGCATGTTTATTTATAGCATATCTATTTTTAGCAAGAAACTATTTATTGTAGTTCTATTTTTAGCAGGTGGAAGTGACATGGTAGTGACAAGGATCAAAGTTCACTTCACCTTGAATATTCCTGCTTGTGTGGGAATATTTATGTCCTAGAAAAGTTGCCAATTCAACTAGAGTTTAGTTCAACATGCATGACTCGGAGTTAGTTCTATATTTAGTCACTTAAGTTATGGAGTTTAGTTCATCATGCATGAGTTGCATGCATGATTAGTCCATCGTACATGAGTTGCATACATTATTAGTTCAACATGCATGAGTTGCATGCATGAGGGTTTATTTGTACATGATTAACCCAATTATTGCCTAGTTAACTCCACTTACTGCTAGTATTATTTTTAGAAGTCCTAATTCCAAAAGAGACAAATCTATTTATAACTAGCTCAATACATTTTTAGCTACTTAACTCCACTTACTGGTAGTTTATCTTTGGATTCACATTTTCATGCACAAGGAATCCCTAACCTAGTGTCCACTTCGTCTCTCATTGAATGATCTATATATATGTATCATTCTCTCAATGTAAGACAAATCCATCCTAATGAATTCAATAATTCATTCGCTCTTCTTATTTTTGGTCTCATGCTTGCAAGTATTCCATCTTCTTAGCAACTAGATTATTGTTCTTAGCAATTTAGTTTCTTCTTTGCAACTAAATTCTGGTGTGAGAATTTTTACGTATCAGAGATTATAAGGAGAAACACTATTTTTCTTTACATGGTATTAGAGATTGTAAGGAGAGATACTAATTTTTCTTACATGGTATCATATATTAGGTGGAGCTTATAAGAAGAAAATAATATCTAATTTGCAAAGCTTCAGAGGAGCTTGTAAGGAGAAGCACATATTTTATTTGTGAGTACCAAAGGATTGAATATCTTGTAAATAATGGATCATCCCATGTCAGCAATCCTTAGTCCATTCAAGTACCCATTCAATTACTTTGAATGGAACCCCAAAATTGAGATTATACTAAGAAGCAAAGGAATCAACGGGATTTCAATGGGAACTAAATCATTACCTAACTTTGTAGTTGAGAAATATAAGTATTTCAATAGTTTGGATGAATCATATGGGATGTTATGTTTGGAAATATCTCTAGATGCAATTTTCCACATAGAATCCAATTTCATTCCAAACGAAGTATGGACCATATTGAAGGGTCTATTTG
>SNQJ01S0028038.1:92103-121140 GCA_010110895.2 Picea sitchensis | reverse complement strand
TCATCTCAAGAGAAACCTGGATAGACCATCTTTCTCATGTGGATCGAGTTCTCCATCTACTCTCTCAACACCAACTTTTCCTGAAATAGTCTAAATGTGCTTTTGGTGCCTCAGAAGTCGAGTACTTGGGTCATCTAGTTGGCAAGGACGACGTCAGGGTGGATCCTAAAAAGATTGAAGCTATAAAAGACTGACCTCACCCAAAGAATCTCAAAATCTTGTGTGGATTTCTGGGCTTAATAGGTTATTATCGCAAGTTTGTTAAGAATTATGGAAAGATTGTAGCACCTCTCACTGCACTCCTAAAAAAGAACTCTTTCACTTGGACCCCAGCCACTGCTCAAGCTTTTCAAACCTTGAAGATGGCCATGTACACCACTCCAGTCCTATCCCTTCCTGATTTCACAAAGACCTTTGTCTTGGAATGTTATGCTTCAGGGAAATGAATTGGTGTTGTTGTTATGCAAGGGGGTTGGTCTTTGGCCTTTACCACCAAGCAACTATCTGAAAGAAATCTGGGCAAATCAATCTATGAAAAGGAAATGTTGGCTATTCTGCATGTCGTTGATCTATGGGGCCCTTATATATTGGGGAAACACTTCCAAATTAAGACATACCATCAAAGACTCAAGTATTTCCTAGAACAACGCATTTCCTCCCCGGAGCAAAAAAAATGGGTGACTAAGCTCTTTGGATATGATTATGAGATCATTTACAAGAAAGGAAAAGAAAATGTGGTTGCGGATGCACTTTCCCAAAAGTATGAAGATGAAGGATCCCTTTTTTCTCTTTCCTTCATTGTACCATATTGGCTCCAAGCCGTTCACCAGGAATGGCTACAAGATCCCAAAAGTTCGCATCTGATCCAACAATTGATCTCCAATGCTCTAGATTCCCCAAGGTACTCTTGGCTCCATGATGAGCTTCGATACAAAGGCCATTTGTATTTAAGTAAACAATCAAAACTTAAATCCATGGTACTTTCTGATCTTCATGCTACACCCACAGCGGGGCACTTCGGGTTCACCAAAACCTATGACAGGGTCAAACGTTCTTTTTTCTGGGATGGTATGAAACAAGACATTCATAATTTTGTCATTGAATGTGATGTGTGTCAAAGCAACAAGGGAGAAACAGTCAAATCTTCGGGCACACTACAACCGCTTTTGATTCCACCTGCTATTTGGAGGGATATCTATATGGATTTTATTACAGGCTTACCCAAATCGAGAAATAAATCAGTCATCATGGTGGTTGAAGTATGCTCATTTCTATGCTCTTCAACGCCCATTTACAACATCCAAGATGTCTCAACTTTTCATGGATCAGGTCTTCAAGCTTCATGGCATGTCGCACTCTATTGTTTCTGATCGCGACCCAACTTTCACCAGCAATTTTTGGCAAGAACTGTTCAATCTACAAGGCACCCAATTGCATCTCAGCACAGCTTATCATCCCCAGACTGATGGTCAAACGGAAGTTGTCAACAAGTGTTTGGAAACATATTTGAGGTGTTTTTCCTCGGAAAATAAAAATCAATGGGCTCAATGGCTACCCCTAGGTGAATCATGGTACAACACTTCATACCATACAGCTACACGCATGACTGCTTTTGAAACAGTATATGGACAGAAGCCACCTTCAGTTCTCTCATACTTACCTGGTGCCTCGAAGGTCCAGGCGGTTGACCAAAAACTTACAGCTCGAGAGGCTATTCTTCATACCCTCAAAGAGAATTTGGTGATGGCACATAATCGCATGAAGCAACAAGTAGATCAAGTTTTCTCTGAACGTCAATTTGCAAAAGGGGATCAGGTGTTTCTTCGACTACAACCTTACAAGAAAAATTCCCTCAAGGCCGAGCAGTGTCAGAAGCTAGCGCCCAAATTTTATGGTCCTTATACCATTCTTAAGCATGTGGGATAGGTGGCCTATCAGTTAGCTTTGCCCAGTCATTCGAAGCTACATCTTGTTTTTCATGTTTCGTGATTAAAGAAGGTGATTGGAACTAAGTGCCAAATTCAAACCAACCTTCCCGAGTTAGCTGAAGAAGGATCCATTTGGATACAACCACAAGAATTTTTGGACCAGCGTGAGTGTCGCCTGCATCAGGAACCATCAAGGAAGTGTTAGTCCAGTGGAAAGATGCAACTCCAGCAGATGCCACTTGGGAACCAACTACCATTCTATAGCAATTTCCACATCTCAAGCCTTGAGTACAAGGCTATTTTTAAGGGGGAGGACGCGTTAGGTTCCTAACCCGCACATAGGTAGAACAATATATTCGGATGTAGTAAAGGTCAATATTAATAAGGCCTTGCAATAAAATAGAATAAGTCGAATGTAAGAAGACCTAATAGAAGCTTCTGCTTCTAGAAGGATCTTCCTCTAGATGCTTATTTTGATAGACATATTTAGTATAAATAAGAGTCGAGGGTATGAGAACCCCAGCTTGGATATTATTGTATTAGAGCTCTGCTCGATTGGAGGTTTCCCCCTCGAAGAGGCCCATGAACATTACTCTCAGAATCAAAGTGTTATTTCTATTTTTATTATTATATCATTTTAGTGTTATTGTGGTAATTATTTTGGTTATATTGTTGTTATTCTGCCATTTCTATCATTTTATTTTTGTTCTGCATACTTTTTATATCTGGTATATTACAAATAAGGGGAGGGGATTGTAATATTCCCAAGGATGAGCCCCAGTTGTATTTATAAATTGTAAACATGTTTTGTAGGTTGGTGAGCCGAGTGTTGATAAGATGGTGGGCTTATGTGTTTATTAGGACGGAGAGCCTAAGTGTTAAAGGCCAAGAGCTTGATTTTGTATATGTAACTATGTAGATCATTAATAAAATATAAACATTGTTGTGTGTAGACCGACCACGAAGAAAGAGTGATGGGGTACTAAGCCTCCACAAGGTGGGTAAGGGAAAGGGGGATGAAAGGTTGGAAAGAGGGTCTAAGCTTAGGGGCTTAAGTCCTTGAGAATAAAAATTTATTATTATTCCAAAGCTGTGTGAAAGACATGTTTTTATCCTAAGTCTTGGGAAAGGCAACGTGTGCAAAAGGAAACGCATGCAGCTCCAGGAAGACAAGTGTCGACCCGGGCTCATGCAGTTAAAGCTGCAGAAGTTAGTCGTGTTGGGGGTTCGCTGCCCATTCTTCCATCCTCATCCTGAATTTGCGAGGATCTCCGTCGGAACCCGTTTTGCATCTGCGTCTACATCTGCATACCCATGCACCATAAAGGAAAACCTCACGCACCTCTGGAATCAGTAATCCATGAGTCTAACTACGCTGGAGTTCGCTTACTATTCCTGATTCCTATGAATTTTGTCTGGCCTCTGTGTTTTGACCTTGGCATACCCACGCATACCCAAGAAATCACCCAATGGGAGGGAAAACCAACCTGTGTGTCCTGTGAACCCAGGTTTATCCACACTGCAAATCCGAGTTCGTTCCTTAACCGTTTGGGTTGCTTTCTTGTGTATTACATGAGTCATGTTGCATTTTAGTGGGAATGTTGTCATTTTTGGATGTCCATGCCCAAATTTTCCTATAGCTTCTGTCGCCCGTGAGTTAACCGAATGTTGTTGATGTGTTATCATCCTTACCTTGTGGGAATTGAGCAGTAACTGGCTGAAGAAGCGGGTTGTCAAGCCCGTGGTGGAAGAGGCAAGTTGTCAGACCTGTGAGCAGCTCTCTCCAGGTGAGAGAGTTTGTTGGGAAATGTTTTTCTCCCAAAGAGATTCCAGCACCAACTACGCAGCTCTGAGGATTCTTGATCTGGCCTGTTGTCAAGACCCTCAGAGGGAGGTGAAGAAATCAATGGACTATGTGACAGTGAAGGTGTATACTCCTGGGTGGAACAGGCATGTGGGGAATGAGAGTTCATGAGTAGTGGGCGTAAGAAGGCTCCTGGGGAGAATTCTTCTGGTTGCACTATGCAGTTTTCCTATAACCTCAGCCTAGTCTAAGATTCCCTTGCCCTGGGTGGAGCTTAGTCCCATCTTAGGGGTGACCTACTGTTGAGCATGATGAGTAGCGTGGTCTAAGGTTGGGAGGTTCGTGGAAGGTTTGCACGTAGTTGGTGGTGTTACTCTAGTTGAAAAGATAAGTATTATTAATGTGCTTAATTTTTATGCTATGCATTTCTATGATGCTTGAATGTTATTATGTATTCCATTACGTATATGAATTATTGTCTATTACCTTTGAATCTGTATGGTAGCAGTAACTTTGTGTTATATGTTTTATTTCGATTAAAATGCATGTTAGATATATCTATGTATGTATGCATTTCCGCATGGTCGCATTGCTCGGCCTGTTGGTGGCCAGGGATGTTACACCAGTAATCAATGTAGAGTTGCCAGGTCCCATCTTTCTTCTATACCAGTATGATTAGGATCCCACAAGGCGATGAGATGGGATGGATGTTCCCCTTGTGGAGCAGTTCTTGGATCTTCCTCTTGATCTCTTCATTTTCTAACAGAGAGCGGCGGTAGACCAACCCATTGGGTACCGGTGCGCCTGGGGTCAGATCGATGGGATGCCTGACCTGGCAGTCCAGAGGTACCGCGGTAGGAGAGGAGAATATATCTGAGTATTCTTCCATGACCTTATCCACTTGATTATGTTGTGTGGAAAGATCTATCGCGGAGGCCCTGGATGTGGCTCCAATCTTTCGCTTACTCTGAGAGCGAATCATGAAGAAGACAAATTTCTCGGTCTGAGAGATGACCTTCCTACATTGCTTGGAAGAGATCAAGGAAATAGCACTAGGAGGGGTTGCCTTGGGTATCTTGTACAATTTCCTGTTCAAAGTAATAATAACACTATGAGGCCTAGACTCATATACAACATGATGTTTCCATAGATAAGGTTGGCCCGAAAGAACATTACAAACTTCGAGAGGAGAAACATCACACAATACCTCATCTTTTAAGGGCTTGATGTCATACGACATTTGACACTGTTCGTTGACACGTAGATCGCTCCCTTGGCAGATCCATCCAATGGTGTAGAGCTGGGGGTGTGGCATTGTCGGCAGGGCTAGCCGCTTGACGACCTCTGCTAAGATGAGGTTCTTTTGGCTACCGCTATCAACGATGAAGTGCAGCGGGGTTCCTTTTACCCACATCTGTGAATGGAAAAGGTGCTCGCCTTCTTTTGGCTCATCTGGTTCACCAGGCTGGAGCTTGGTGGTAGCAACGGTGGCACTGGGTTTCGCTTCAATGATCTGTCTTCCCCTTTCTAGTTCTGAATCAAAGTCAGAACCTGCATATGATTCAGAGGCTTTCACGTCGGCCACCAGCGACTTCTTTGAGCGAAAATTAGTAGTGTTATGCCAAGGGCTCCTACGGAAGTCACACCACTTCCCAGTATCCTTCTTTTTCTTTTCGATGTCCTTCTTTGCTTGCGGCTTGGAATGGTTGTCTTGATACTGTCCATCTTTTCTCTATCCTTTGTTCTATAGGTTGGGGCCACCTTTTCCTAGTTTTTTCTGGGATGGGTTCCTGGGCCCAAATTGTCGCGTCTTTTGTTTGAGCTTCTGCTCGATTTTGAGGGCATATCGATAGGCCACACCCAAGGATGAGATGTCCAAAAATTCTATTTAGATCTGGATGTATCTATGCAGAGCACCGCGATACTTGAGCACCAAATGTCGCCATGAATCTTTGATACCTAGCTTAGTGCACAGGGTATGGAAGATATTTGTAAAATCTGACACTACTTGGTCTCTTTCTTACCGCAGTGTGGTCCATTTGGTATACAAGTCGTCATAACTTTTGATGGGGTAGTATTGTTTCTTAATAACATCCCCGAAGGATTCCCAGGTGGTCGCGACTATAAATAATGAGGGTTCCTATGTTTCATTTTTCTCACAGAAAGTTTCCCACCAATCTTTGACATGGGGAACGACTTTGAGGAGCGCAAAAGTAATTTTTTCTCTATTTGAAAAGTTATGGACAGAAAAATGCCCTTCTAGTAGATTCAACCACTTGTCTATAGAATTTCTATCTATATGACCTTCCAATATAGGAATATCGAAGTTGATTTGTACTTTGAAGGGGGCGGTGCCTCTACTCGAGGAAGATGGATCGCCTTTTGGTAGCCGCCGAAGGATTTGCATGAAACTATCCATCATATCGTTCCTCTGTTGCATGAGGGCTTCCTCAAGCAACATTTTGAAAGGATCTCATGTCCCGTCATCTTTTTTTCTCCTGCCATGAGAGCTCGTTTGGGCATGCGAGAGCTTTTGTCCTCAAGAGAAACAAGCTCAAGACTCAATTCTTTGTACCCTRACCTCTTTGGGGACATGCATTAAGAYGACAAGGAGAAAACTGCTCTAATACCACTGATCCAGATTTTATGAGCAGAACGAAATGAATACAGATTATTAAAATATGCTTAACACATAATAACAGAGATACAGTAAAACCAGTTTTCTATTCAATAAGGAAATAAGCTRAAACTRTAAAATGCAGCGGAAAACAAGCTTGATGGAATGGTGGCGGCTTATCTCTGAGAAGAGATGTGATGGATGCGCTCATTCACAAGAATATGGTTATAATGAGGCTCTGAAGGCCTTTTTACAATAAAGAGGAATGTCAAAAACCCTATACATCCAAAAACCGAACCCTAGGAGATGAAGCGCCAAAAGTCATGTGGGCCTCGTTTGGGTAAGTTAGTACATTAACTTCCCGGGGTCGTAACTTTTGCATACGATCTTCGTTTTAGGTGCACGATATCCCATTGGAAAGGTCTATATGAGGACTACACATTTTGTTGTTATTTTTCAAAGGTCATTTCTAATTGTGGAGAGCCCTAAAAACGTTGTTTAGGGCCTCAAAATGGCCCCACAAGTCAGGGACCCAAAAACTAGGAAAAAAAACTACCAAACTAGAAAACTACCAAAATGAACCAGTTGGAATAGGTGGGAGGCCACCGACATCCATATGGATCAGGCAGAAACTCTGAGTAGTGGTCAAGTATAATGGCCCGCCTCGTCGGGCAGTCATTCTTTCGAAGTTCACAGTTGTGAGAAGTTTCGAAGAATGATCTGCTTTTGGAGTTTGGTGCAGGATAGTCATTTCCATTAGGAAATTGTTCAGACATTCATTCCCTAGGGCAGACCCATTCTATCTAGGTTGCACTATGGTTAGTGTCGGGGGAATGGATCAATTAGGTGAATGGTCCAAGTTCAGCAAATATGGACATGCATTCCCTAGGGCAGAGTCATTCTCTCTAGGTTGCACTATGATTAGTGTCGGAGGAATGGCCTAGTTAGGTGAATGGTCCAAGCTCAAAAATCGGCAACAGTTATTCTTCTATGCTTGAGAAGAATAGTCCAGATAGCCCATGGTTGATGTTTTTCTTTCTGAGGGAAAATGTTCTTCCAGATCTCACAGATGTGAGTGGAAGAATGGCCCAGATGACTCATTTTATATCATGATATTATTTCTATGCAGGTTGATATCGGATGATATGATTTTTGTGGAGATTGTATCTCTTTGGACAGTAGATGCATGATATTGTGGTGGATGTGCTCCATTGGTTGTGACTATGTGTCACTGATTAAGTAGCCATGTGCTACTTGGTGTGGTTGTGTACCATTGGATAGTAGTTGTGTACTATTATGGATAGACACAATTGTTTTCTATTGAATGACACTGTTATGATTTCCATGTAGACTATCAGTAGTGTTGAAAATGATTATCAACTAGATGGATAGTCAGTGTGCTAGTGGACAGACATTCTCCAGGCGGAAAATGGTCCAGGACATTTATTTTTCTAGGACATATGTCTGGATTAGAAGAATAGTCCTTGTAGCCCATGGTGTGTCTTCGAGAATCTGTTGAAATAGTTATTCTTCTAGGACATATGTCTGGATTAGAAGAATGGTTATTGTATCACTCTGTGGAGTGAGTGACTTATTTAATATCATTCCCGATTAATCAAATGGAGTATGGCTTCGAGAGATGATGCAGTTGATGTTATCAAATGATATTGATAATGATGAGGGTGTTCGTGATCTAATCATGATATAGCTTGTATGGCTATGATGATGCTACCGATTGAATGGTATGTTTGTGCTCAAGACCATTGCTTTCAATACCTCCCTAGCTAGGAGGGACTGTTGATATTATGGTAGTTGTGGGAGGTATTAACCTCCACGTGTAACCCTGACAAGAATAGAATATTCTGGGAAGCAAGAAGAAACCCTAAAGCTTTGGACATAACCCTAGAAGACAAGGTGGCTAAAGGAAATATTTAATATTGAGTTTTTAGCCTCCAGAATGAGAATTCGGCCCAGACAGCTAAGGAGAAGCAGTATAAATACAGAACGCCAGATCTCATTTGATACACATAGCTCGCAATTGCAGAAATGTAAGAGTGTGCACTGCAGAAACTGAGTAAGTGCACAAATTTGGAGAGTAGTTGCAGTTGCAACTACTGCAACCTGTATTCTCGGTTTAGGCTTGGACTTTCTATTGGTTATGGTTTGGAATTTTTTCCTTGTGTGCTAGCTCTAGAGAGAGGTACGCTACATTGATTGGTTATTAGGCCTAGGGTTTTCTTCCGGAACTATTCTTTGTCAAGGTTAAGGTGCTCAAGGGTGGCTTCAGCCTGTGGTTGGGTGACAATATTGCTATATTGTCTATGGTTAAACGAGCACACCTATTATTTCTAACACTAGTTGATCTTAACTAACTCCTAAGTGTCTAAATATCCTAACAAGATGGCCACCAATCTCTCTATTTGGGGGGTTATATCCTCTTTAAAACACTCACTCTCAATCATGGAGTGGATTGGACATCATTTCCCCTTATACAACGGTCAATGGAGAGGAGATTTGGGAAACACAACCACACATAAAGCTCAATATCAAGGATGGAAACAAGTACACTTCAAACTAATAACATAACCTTGCATGAATTTAAATTGTGAAGAGTGGAGGCTATCATTTATAAGGTTTCATGGATAAAGAAATGAAGGACACTACAGCTCCATGTCAAATCTTGGCCTATGTGTTTGTATTTACTCCATGTATGACTCTTTACTTTATATTGAGTAAAGAAATTCCACAATTCATGAAGCGACCATGGCATTCAATGGAACACAAAGTTTATTACATTTTTGTTAAGTAACAAGAACTATGTGAAGATTGAAGGATTTCCTACATAACTATGTGCCCCGTGAATTGAGAACTCACAAAGTTGACTTAAATTAAAATTTCAATTTGATCTCATATAATTAATTTATTTTTTTGTAATTTTAAATTTGTATATAATGGTTATTATTAAATAATAATATCTTCAACATAAATCACTTAAGTATTATAAATAAAAATAATACAATAACAATAAATACATTAATATTAAATTATATAAGTTTTAGTTAAATGTTCTATTTTTTAAGTTTTTTTGTCATAATTCTAGATGTAAATTTAGACAAAATTGTTATTTTCTGTTTTTTAAATTACATTTCTGAATGCATAAATGGATTCAGACAAATCTACAGATCCAACCATTCATTACTCAATTTAGAACAAAAACAAAAGAAAAAAATTACCCAAAAACCTTCAAAAATAAAAATTTAAACTACTACAATTATATATATATATATATATATATATATATATATATATATATATATAATCCATATATTTCTTCTAATCAAAATGCTTAGACACCATCTCCATAGAATGGATGTTTTCTTTATCATTTCAAGACATGAAAGCACTGACACATATCCCATTAAACTTCAAATACCACATCCTTGTACCTCTCACTAAGAAACGCACATTCATTCGTTTAAAGTAATGAAGAATTTTTAAATGTAGAATTTTGCATATTATATATATATTTGGATACCTTAAACAATCTTTACAATCCCAACATTATAGGCGAACATTTCCACCATCCACTAATATTTTAGTAGAGAGTTTAAAGTACATTTTGAATATTTAATAACTCTGGCAAAGGGAGTATAAGACTTTTTGACCTGTAAAGATTAATTAGTCCATTAAGTACATAGAAAATCAGTCCTTCCTTGGTTGAAATCAGAGACCATACCATTAGATAATGTGCAGCAGCTTACTTATATCCAAAGCTCAAGTTGCATGCAATGCACTTCTCTTTTTACTCCACTAAATTCCAAAACCCTAAAGGCTGAAAGTAAGGAAACAGCAATAGTATATAAATGTACAGGCAGCAAAGAAGAATATACTATTCTAATATTTTATCCGTATATGCTTATTTTTATGGATATATAGCTTTGAATTCCGAAAAAATTAGGTTTCCAACGTTAAACAATCAGAAAATCGAGAGAATCCAGATTTCTCCGGCGGTAGATAGCGTAACAGAGACTCCAGCAAATTGCATTTGCAATGACTGATTTCACATGCAGTCAAGCAGTCCCCTCTATTCCCAAGAGAATGAAAAATCCCCAACGTCCAAACCAGAACTTCTGTTTCGGTCAACTCCCAGCAACGGTGGGTTAATTATATTTTAGGTGGAGGGAAGCCAAGTTGCCTGCCCGTTTGGACAAAAGTAGAGGTACCTAACCCAACAATCAGTTGAAAAGCGTGCAGTGGCAGTGCCAGTGGCAGTTGGAAGGAGTGCGCGGCCAGTCCGGCAGTACAGTCACAGCGGTTTGAAACCTCTTTCCGTGCGACGCTGTCCGGAGCCGTGACGGGTAGTTGTACAACGAAAAGCTTGCCGTGCTTGCTCGGTTTCCAACGTTCACGAGCGATCCGGTAGGGCGGTAGGGCGTGGACGGGGAGGGATATAAGTGAAAATTTCGGCAGTTTTTTTTAATATAGGAACTGAATTTGAAAATACCTGTCTGTCCGTCAAGTTATGTGATGAATTTGGTAACGAGGAACCGAATTTTGGAAATTCTCTGTAAATGGATTCATAAATTGTATTTTCATTCAAACAACTTTATCAAATCATAAAAATCCGGATAAAAACGCATGAAAAATCTTACTAAATTCTTAGTATTATGATACCTTATATTCTTATGATATCTCCTAATCAGAGATGAAAATTGACTAGCGATTTCGATTTGTTCATAAATTTTGGAACACCCTCAACATTCTTTTCTGGAGATGTAAAAATAGACAACTGAGTTGTCAAAGCCTTCAAATTTGATGTATTGTTTCATTTTGAATTCTTATTCACCTCTCAATCAATTTAAATCATTGAAGTTAAAAATTATGAAACATTGTCAATATTCTTTTTTGGAACGGTAAAAGACTTGTCAAAGCCTTCTCAAATTCAAAAAATTTGAGTAACTGGTTCATTTTGAAATTCCTACCCTCCTCCCATCAATTTAAATCATTGAAATAACCATTTGAAATATACAAAGTTTGACTTCAACAATTATTAATCTACCAAATTCCAAAAAGAAGCAAGTTGAAGACTATAAATAACAATTTCAATAATCTGAATCCCCTCGATGGGGTGACATCTTGCACACATGCACCTAGAGAAGTTAACACTCCCTACCGCCATCCTTCCTCCATGTCTCTTTATATGCAACATTCAATTGGGAAGGATGGTAGTGCGCCTGTGTAAGGTGGAAGTTTTAATGCAGCACCCATAGCGAATGTAGAGTTGTCAATTCGGTCTTTATGGAGCTTTTCCATGTTATTCCAGCTGCTTTTATGGAGGTAAGGCATGGCTATTGCCATTTCGCTATGGTCTGGTTGCTAGTTTTCCTCTCCCCTGCTGGTTTTTTCCCCTTCTCGCATTCTCCTCCCATTCTAGTTGTCATTTTTGTCCCTGCCTTTCCAATCCCGCGTGAAAGAGGAAAACCAAAATGTGGGTCGGACTATTACAGTTTTGTGGCTCGACATCATCGACCTAGTCCCTCCTCGGCTCCATTTCTGCCTCCCATCCCTTCCACAATCCCTGTAGGTCCTTCCTTGGAGATTCCCCCCTTGTCTGATCAAAATTGGGTGGAAGAGGATAGTCCCATGGCGTATGTCGAGAAAGAGATTCCTCTGGTGTCTCCACAAGTACCTTTGGATTCTCTCATGTTCTGTGCTTCAGACCTTCAGGATCCCCCTCACAATTTTGGACGACTGCCCCAAAGAGTCGACCCTACGTCAAATGTGGTTGGTTGTCCGGTTGAGGAAGAGACCCCTCCAGCTTGGCACGAGGAAAGGATCACGACGACAATACAACTTCTCAATACGCCTCAACCTGTCCCAACCTCTGAGCCACAGACGCCCAAAAATTGCAGTTTATCGGAAGAACATCTACAACTTATCTTCGAAATACGACAGGACATGACCGATCAGCGTCACCGCCAGGATATCCTCAGTCGACGCCTATATGCTCTGTTCAATTCTCTTTCAAGCAAGCCTATCAAGCGTATATGCACGCCTGTTGCCAACCTTATGTATTCGTTGTTGCACGGCCACACTCTCCCAGTGGCGATGGCAACCCGAGTTTGCCTACTATTTAGTTTATTTTCTATTGCTATGCTTCAATGTTCAGAGCGGCCATTTTTTCCATTTTTTCTCAAACTTTAGAAAGAACATGAATGTTTGTTATCGCAAGCCACCTGTAGAGCAATTGGAAATTAGCCATATGTACTGATATGAAGACTATTTAAGTAAATACAATTTTTATTTACAAAAAAAAATAAAATTCAATAATTATTAATCTATCAAATTCCAATAGAAATAAAGCAATTTGAAATAGTACAAACTAGCACAGCAGCTAAATAGTTGTTGAAAGGCTGATAAGATGAAACGAATCTTTAAAAGAATATATTAAATTTTATTATTGACTAACAAATAAACGGTTGAGCTTCATTTATCTAATGTTAATATTTTAATTTATGTTAATCACTTACGTGGCAATCAGTTAGCTATCAAAGTAATTTTTAAATATGATTAGGTAAATGTAAAAAAGTAAACACATAAACAGATGTCTTTATAATAGCTAGGAAGTTAATGATTGAAATCACAGCCATTTATTTTGTGTGACTACTAAGAATATTTCAAACATATTTAATCATGTCCATAGAAAACTTATTAAGCACTAAACCCCTAATCAATCTGCCCATTATCAATAAGGTGTACGCCTTTTGACATAATTACAGCCATCAATAATCATTGACATTGTCTAAACATTAAGATTTTTTGAACTTTTTCACTAGAATTCAGTAAAATCACTATTTAAATTGCATTTTTTAATGCATAAATGGATTCAAAATTGATAGAAAAATTTGTCCATAAAAACTCAAAAAAGTGGAACGTTTAGACTACTCTATAATCACTCAGCACAATTTCATATGCTTTAAATATTCTTGGTTAATACTCACTTTAATAACTGCCCTTGAAGTTTTTACTCAAGTGGCCTGTGTTTAGGGTTTTTACTGCATCTATTTTAAGTTTTTTACTCAGTGTCTTTACCACGTGTTGGTCCGCCTCTTTAACAGATGCCCATGAATGAATGGCGCCTCTGCTTGGAACTCTCTCTCCTTGCCAGGTAAGGTTTCAAACATACCCACTTCTGCACATTTATTCATTCGACATGGTCACACGGTAACTCCAAGCACCTCTCTAGTCACTCACCCGATATAATTGTCTATTGATATTCATGAATTAAGTGGCTGCTCTAGTAACTACTCTTCAGTAAATTATTAGTATACATCGTTGAATATGAAATTGCTTCAAATCCAACTATGTATATACCATCCCAGGTAACAACTAATGTTCTACCAAGAAATAACTACGAAATAATTATTAATTACCTGCAAACCCCAATTTCAACAACTACTAACCTACCAAAACTTCAACGAAAACGGAGCGATTTAAATACCCATATACGACCTTTCGGCAAAAAATGATTCGAACGGCCGCGTAATCCGTACTCACAGCGGAGGCCTAAGCTGCTCCCCTCGAACAAATAAAGGAAATATCGGCACTCTTCCCAAAGTACCGAACTAATTTCACGTGAAACGGTCTATCTTCCTCTTTTCCCCAAATTGCCATTCAGAATTAATTTTATTTCAAATTAATCAATTATTCTCGGTATCAGTTATTGAATTTAATTTTAATTTATTTATAACGCAAAGTCAATGATGGACAGACTTGGAGGACGGGACTCGGGAGACGTTTACCGCCCCTCTGATTTGAAGATTACCCCTTCGACGTAGTTTAAACATTTTAGGTTTTTATTTTATTTTATTTATATTTGTTTTATTGGTTTCGTTCAAAATTCAATTAGAAATTTGAAAAATAGTTGAAATTGCAAATTTTAAGATTACATATATTAAATACATTAAAAATTAAGATAATTACTAGTTAAAAATAAAAAAACATAAAAATTTTAATCTAACAATTTTTTAATATAAAAATGAATAAAGTACTTTTTAAAATATTTTAGTATAACTAAATTATATAATATTAACATTTAATATTATAATTTCTTCAATTTAAAATGATTATTATTAAATTTAATAATAAAATTAATTAAATATTTTTTAATAAAAATTATTAAAACATACATTCTCTTGACTAATCTCATATATACCTAATAACAAGATCTTTTATGACCTAACCTAACGTTGGAATACATAGAAAGAAGGGTTTTATGTTGAAATTAAAGTCATAAAAACAAAAGTATTTAGGTAACTATATCAATCATTAAATAGGTAGTAATATCATTCACAAATTTCATAATAAAGAGGGTATATGAAAATGAAATTATTTTTACTTTTAGCTTTTTTAAAAGAAAAATTGTATATATATTGAATATATATTATGTTGGTAGTAATATCATTCATAAATTTCATAATAAAGAGGGTATATGAAAATGAAATTATTATTAATTTATGTGCTTTTGGAAAAAAATTGTATAGATATTGAATATATATTAAACATGTAGTAATATCATTCACAAATTTCATAATAAAGAGGATATATGAAAATGAAATTATCTTTAATTTAAGTTTTTTTAGAGAAAAAATATAATAATAATAATCTATTTTTAAGGTCACGGCTAAGCCAGCACATGGTAAAGTCTACGAAGGTATACATACCCTACCCCCCTTTGTATTTGAACCTGTGACCTCTTAAGAGGAAACACATGTTGTTAACCATTAGGCCCACTCACGCTGTATATATATATATATATATATATATATATATATATTAAATGGATAATTAATAAAATAGGGTATATGAAAAAAAATTATCTTTAATTTAAGCTTTTTGATAGAAAAAAAATTATATATATATATATAATAAATAAGTAGTAATATCATTCACAAATTTCATAATAAAGAGGGTATAAAGAGGGTATATGAAAATAAAATTATCTTTAATTTAAGTTTTTTAAGAGAAAAGTTGTATGTGTATTGAATATATATGGAATGTGATGATATGACTTCATTTGAAGTTGATGGGAACAAACTTGTACATGTGATAAAGCGACCTTGACTCCAATTGAAATTCATGAGAGCAAACTTGTACATGTGAGAAAGGGATTCCTAAAGAGTATGGTGTTATCGTCTTTAGTATGGTGTCATCTTTTTGAGATAATCTAGAGTTTGATTCAATTATTTAGAAGTACAAATGAAATTCTCTTTGAATTTAAGTTTTTAAAGATAAAGTTTGTAAGAATGTTGAATACATGGAATGTGATGGTATAATGTCATTGGAAGTTTATGGGAATAAGTTGGTACGTTTGATAAAGGGACTTCTAGGGATTATGATATCACCATTTTAAGGTAATTTATAGTTTGGATTCAACCATTGAGAAGCACAAATAAACTTTGGAGTAGAGAAGTTGTTTAGGTGTTAAGGCTCTCTCAAATATTTCCATGTTGCCTTTACAGGAGTAGGCTTGTTAGATCTTCACATATACTTCATTTAATTCTCTACTTGGTAAGAATGACAAGATCATTCAATGATATGGTATGGAAGAGATGACCATATAACCTCAAATGACACATACATCTCCCTTCATAGCCTGGGGCTTCACGCTCTACTCATCACTTCTCATTCTATGATATGGAATTATAGAGACTCATCGGTAGGGTGTTGTAGGGCTCAACCTCTTTGCTAGTTTCCCCTACCATGGGTTCGAGCACTATGTGATACTTCACATAATTGAACTAAAGACAAGAAATCATCTATGCAAGAACTCAACTAAAGAAAACAAAACAAAAACAAAGTAGAACATCCATATAATACTAACATTATGAATTTTAGTATTAGAGAGAAACCCTTATGGGAAAGAAAATCCATACTTTATATTAAATCAATATGTTGTTTCAAAACATAGAATGGTTATTACATTGTTACTAATATAATATTCATCCTGGTGAAATACAAGTGGTTGAAAACCCAACATGCTACTTTTTCTTTGTTCTTATGTTTGTCATGCATTAGCTCTATGAACCCTTTGTGTTTCGCTAGAAGAATGGTGTCTTCCTTACATTTTCATGCACTATTGGAAGGACGATGCTTCTACTCTTCCTACACTCTACTTAAACTATGTTCCTCTTTTCAAAAGTTGAACCTCTTCTCAAACCTCAAAACCATTAGGCTCACTAGTTGTTGGTTTCCCATAGCTTTTCTTGGCAATGGTCATGCTTATTGTTGAACAACTACCATGCTAACATGTGCTACCATTCAACCTTTAACTCTCTTGATTTCACTAATTCCTTTCTTTTCTTTTACTCATTGATTTATGAATTACTCTACCTTTAAGCCACGGCAAGTCAATTACATGCATTTTAGTGCTTGTATGGTGCTTCATCACAACGCGCTTTAATTTGTATGGAAGCATTGGATTAGGAGTCTTCTTTACACTTTCATGCACTACTGAAAAGACGATGCTTCTACTTTTCCTATCCTCTACTCAAACTATGTTCTTCTTTTCAAAAGTTGAACCTCTTCTTGGACCTCAAAACCATTAGGCTCACTAATTGTTGGTTGCCCATTGTTTTTTCTTGGCAACATTGGTGAAAAACTACCATGCTAACATGTTCTACCATTCAACCTCTAACTCTCTCATTTTCACTAATTCTTTTCTTTCCTTTTACTCAATGATTTATGAATTACTCTGCCTCTAAGCCACGCTAAGCCAATTACAGGCATTTGGTGTTTATATGATGTTTCATCACAATGCACTTTAACTTGTATATAGAAGCATTAGATTATGAGTTTAGACACTTGTTTTCTGTGAAATTTGAATCGTATATTCCCATAGCCTTTGAAATGGACCACCCCTCTTCTTGGCCTTCATTGGTTTCCTAGGTGTAAAGTTTATGTGAATACAAGGCTCATCCATGAAACTTCATTTTAAAAGCCATGTTTCATAAATGGCCATATAAACAATCTAACATTGCTCATTTAATGTAATAAAATAACTTAAAGCCATGCTTCATAAATGGCCATATAAACAATCTAACATTCTAACATTGCTCATTTAATGTAATAAAATAACTTAACACTCTAGCATTGCTCATTTAATGTAATAAAATAAGTTATTGATGCATATCCCATATATAAGAAGTTTGGAATCAAGGTGTAAGACTTGAAATCTCGGCAAGGCGACAAAAGTTTCCCACATGACCACACGACAAGTCGGTCTCAAAGTCAAGGACGTACTTATAAAAAAGAACTGGAAATATGATGCATGCCCGTGATTCAAAACTTGGTGCTTCATGCTGAAGAGTAGGTACATGTATAAATATTAAATATTAATATTAATATTTGAATAGTTAAATCCACATTATTGGAATGTCGTGTCAAATTTCACACTATAATTCAATGGCTTAGGATTAACCACTAAAGTTTGATGTGTAATGTGATCGTACATACATTCTTTCTTCTATATTTTCGAATATAAAAATCGAAGTACATTTCTTTAAAATATTTTTTTTTACATTAATCACGGACACCATCAAAATTATGACCACATTCAAACCATTATTAACATCCGATTTGTTAAAAAGGTGAAGTATTAATATTATGTACAACAAATTTGTAAAGGTGCTAATTCAATGTATATTAAATATTCATATTAGTGAGGATATTTATGAGGGTGGTGGTAAGGGAGTGTTGTATCTCTAGTTGTTTGACTTTATTCTCCTCTTTTGTGAGATATGTTGTGTGTTTTGTGAGATATATTATGTGGCGTATGTGTGTGAAACAGTTAGATATACTATTAGTTTTGAATAATATTTATAATTATATTTTATTTTTTTTCTCTTTATTAATAACTAATTATCAAGTTAGTTAATAATTATATATTATATTCATTAATAATTCATGAATTAGTTAGTGGAGGCTTAATAGTATACATTTGTGTTATAAATGATGAGTCATTTAATTTTGTGGCAAATTTTGGAATAACTTTTACAATTATGAAATGTCTTTTCTTTCTTTTTATCAATGATTCATTATTTTGCTAATTAACAATTATTTGTTACATTCATGATTCATTATTTTGCTAATTAACAATTATTTGTTACATTCATTAATGACTCATCAATAGGTTAGTGGAGGCTTAATATTTGAGATGTTATCATCTATCTAGAATCTTAATCAATTTTTTGATAATTTGGATTCCAAATTATCTTTTGGTTTTCAGAGTCCAACAATACAAAAAGTTAGTGTTCTCATCCATTTAGAATTTTAATCAATTTTTTAACAATCTAGATTCAACATTAGACAAAATCTCAATGAGACACAAATCATTGTTTTCCTTCTTTTCAAATAAAAAACATAAAACCCACATGTGCATAAATAGTAAATCAGATTACCTTAAATCATTACTTTTATTTTCTATCCTTAAGTTCATTGATGAAAATGGCCAAAAACCAATAAAATGACCACTGACACCATAAGCCAAGGCTTTTAAATGAAATGCCAAATAAGGAAACTTTACCATAAAGCTGAAGTTGGATTTTTTCATGAACCTTCATAACATGGATTTGACCCTCGGTTACTAAGAACTAAGCGACGAGACCAAAGCTTCAAAATCCATGAGGGGGATTTCTCCCTCTCGAATCCATGTTCAAGAGGGACAAACTATAAAGGAAAAAAAAATGGGCTAAGGTTTTAGAGCAAAGAAAGGTTCTCTGACAGATATACTTGATATGCAAAACCACACTTATTTGTTTGGATATTTTATATTTAATGTATTTGTTTGAATAATCTATATTTAATGTGAGGGGATTTAGCTAGACAATGCTTGTGTTGAGCTGCATCTTGAAGTCTTCCAAATCAAACTCTCCCCATATGAATATCCCATTAAACTTCTTCGGGAAGAACTTATACACATGATTCACTACCCAATCTCAAAACATCGTTACCCACTTGGGGATTTGACCAATGATCACCCACAAACCATATGAAATCCCCCACCCAATGCCCACATATAACTCTTCCAGCAACATGACAAGGTTGCAATTTCAAGAAGCCAAAAATTCCTCCATCTCTTCGTTTGGAGGACCTAATCAATTTCAGCAATTTCAAATAAAAAATAAATTAAATGTATTGTGGGAGGTAGGAAAAACACAACATGCATTTAATTTCATAGATGTCAATGGTGTTATACACCACTTTCATAGAGGTCAGTGGTGTTATACACCCATCTAGTCAATAAAGGAATGGATCCGACCTGACTGTAATTTAGATGAACAATGGAAAACCCTCATATGGTCCTCCCATGGAAATCAAGGGAAATCAATGAATATTGTTGCTTATTGGAGTCACATCAAGACATAATGCTCACAAATGAGAAAATTCCATATGATGTAATAGTGTTTTTAAAGATGTATATGGGATCCCAACATAACCAATGCTTATTAATTATGTGGGTTATGCAAGATGAGAAGTGCCTTTGGTGTTTTGATTACTTTTTATTTTTATTAGATAACAAGTATATGTACATTCACTTTTAAGTAAGGATATGAGCTTGTAACTTAATATCAAAGTGGATATATATATTAGTTAATTATGTATTAAATATGTATAAGAGAAATAATATGCAAGTCAGACTATAGGTAGTCTATGGAGGAGACTAACTTATAAAAATAAAATAATATGAGCAATTGTCTGACTTGTGTTTTCCACATTGAGGAATTGCATATATATTATAAATTAAAAATTAAAAGCTTAGATCCAGAAAAACACCTCAGAGGGTATGATCCAAAATAACAACTATAACCAATAAAAATTCAAAATTGAAATGTGTGGGAGAATTAGAGCTTAGTCCTCATAGTCATATTCAATAGTGAAGTGACCTCTCCTTTTAGAATTTGACTTGCACCCTTAGATGTTGTTGTCAATAAAAGAACCTCTTCCTTAGTTTTCCTCTCATCTTCTTGTGTGGATTTCATTGCCTCTACCACTTCTCCAAATTTTGTGTGTCTCCCCACTATTAACTTCATAGCCCCCAAAAGGTGTTGATGAAATTCTCATACTTGCTAGCTAATTGGTCTAGGTTTTTTAGAACCACATTGATCTAATTCCCCTTATTTTCCATAGCACATGCTATGAATTCTTAAATATGTCAATAGAGGTCCACTATTTTTTAGTATTTGGTCTCTTTTCTCCTTGAGTGGCTCATGTTAGGGATCCATAGGGAAATTTCCTCATCAATTCTGACACTAGAAGTATAACACCCTTCATTCTAACCTCGTTCTCTAAAGCTTTAACTACTTTTTTAACTGTTGTTGAAAATATCCTCTGGTAAGCCTCTGTTGAAGTCATCCCAGGAGGATGTCTAGCCCACAATGGCCCTATCTGCTTTGCCATAGACTCCATCACCACAATTTCCTTACATTATGGGTCATCCCCTATGCGTGCCCTACTGAACCTCATTAAGAATAGTTGTCACCCTCCATGACCAACCTTCATACATTCAACCATTGCAAGAAACCAATCCAACAACCTAAGGTACAAAGTCCAGTATCCCAATGGAAACTCCTAGGGATAAATGTGAATTCCCAAGGTCAAGTGTTAAATCCCGGACTTGACTATGAATTCCTAGTTTCACATATAAACACCCATCTTCCATTCACTCTGCAAATAAATAATAATAATAATATTCTATTTTAAAGGTCACAACCAAGACAGACACCAAATTGGTGTATGAGACCCCCTTGTTTGTGGGACAATGGACCCCCAATTCCATTGATGATTACTTAAATTAAAGTTTCTCTTGCCCGCTTAATTGAATGATTGTGCAAATGTGAACACTCGTCATGAATTTGTTGCAACAAGATTGGGTTTTAATAGCTTGTATCACGTCGTCCTCTCATTTCCATCTCATCCACATGTATTTGTCATGTATTTTTCCTTTCCATGGATCCTATCATGCCCTTCCTCCTACCACACATCCCTAGTATCCCATATAGGGAGTCCACATCATGTTTGTGGATGAGGAGATAATATTCCCTTATCTTGCATGAGTCCATGTTTTCCCACTCAACATTCAAATCCTATTCACACCACTAAACCCTAGCATAGCTAGTATATTGGCTAGACCATTCGCTTTATGTCGAACATGGGAGGGAATGATGCTTGTGAGTTGTCTAGATAAGGTGGCTATGCTTTCAAGGCCCATAGTGAGACATCAATTGCTCATTATAATCTTCTCAATCTTGTATCCATTATGAATCCTTGTAAGAGTGTTCACTAGAATCTGAGAGTCCCCTTCTACCACCAATTTTTCATTGTTATTGAGATAGGTTATTTGGAGGCCTTTTCTAAGAGCTAGACATTCAAAAAAATTGTTGATGTCACATCATTTATATATGATAATAAGTTTTATTATAATAAGTTATAACAATATTATTATTATTAATAAGGTCATTGTTTGAATCGCATGCTTGTTGTTCTAATTGCACAAAGTGAGATGCATTCTACAATCTAGTAGGATGGGATGTACTATTGTAACATAACACTTATAAACTAAAATGAAAGAAAGTTTGACGTTATATTAAAGTGAAAAGTAAAAAACTAATTATACTAATAATAAAATAATAATAAAACAAATATAACAAAAAATATAAAAAAAAATCTTAATAATAAAAAGGAATATAAAAATAAAATAACTAGCGTAAAGTTTTTTTCTTCCCAAGGAAAATATAGTGGGGATATTCAAAGGATCCTTCCTCACATTTGTGGATAGCATCTTTATTAAATCTATAGTTTTAAATGAGTATGCCTCATGTAAGGAAAATCAAATCGACCTCTTGGCATGGAATTAGCTAAATGCCCAACAACATAAGCACAAACAATTAATCTAACATTTTCAACTCACTACCACAAAATTATCTAAATTAAAGTATTATTAAATAATATTACCATATTCTTAAGTGTAATAATGGATATCTAAACTAAGGTATCATTGAAATTTTATCTTTTTTTATTAAAAAAAAAAAGCCTTAGAAATAAAGTTGATTTGTGCATTAATTAAATAAATAACATACAAAGTTACTATAATCATGATTAGAATAAAAAATTCAATCATGATTAAAATAAAGCATTCAATTAATGTAACATGATCATTTGTTTTATCTTTATTTTTATTAATAAAAAATCATTATTTATTATTAATGAAAATAGGAAGACCTTGTTTTAGCTAACAAATACAAAAGAAACTTTGAAACTTGACCGAGAATTTGTTTTGGTACCGAGTTAATCAAGTTTACATTTCTCAAGATTTAATAATTTTCAATGGTCTCATGAAGTGGATGAAGTCAAATTGGATGACTTGTATCCATGTGCTAGGAAGCAGTGCCATGGATTATGTGATATCACATATCCATGTGTATAACCAAGTTGCAAAATTTGGCCTTTTAAATGACCATGAGCCCGACTCTGATCATAGACCTTTAACCATAACTCTAAACGTTGTCCTATACAAAAGCTTTATTAAAGAGAAGTCTCAATAACCAAAGGCACTTGCTTTTTGACAAAAAATAAATTCAATATTTTCTTAAAGGACTTAAATAATGAATTAAGTCTCCTATCATATAAGAACAATATTGAAGACCTCTATCATAATCTTACAATAACCCTCTCTACTTCCATTAACAAATTCTCTATCGAGGTGTCATGAAAAAAAAAATAGAATAGCCAACACTTGGTGTGATAGCAAGTGTAAAGTTGCTATAAAATCCACCAGGGATGCTTCTATTGAGTCCTTAAAATTTGATAAGATAAATAGATACAAAGCCCTTATTTAAAGGGGAAAAAATGTCACTACATGAATACAAAGCAAGAGAATCTTTTGCACCTATCTAAGCTAGATCCTAAGAGATTCTGGAGGAAAATTCAAACTTGTAAAACTAAAGAAACTAATATGATTCCCCTAAGGGTATGGAATTCCTACCTTAAAAATATTTTTGAATGCCCAAATGTTAGACAACATTCCAAACATTTCTATGGAGGATGAAGTTTTTTTCTATAGAAGACATAAAGTTTGGGATTTAGTGACTCACAAAAGAGAAAGCTAAGGACATTGAAGAATACCAAGTTGAAATCTTAAAAATTGGAGAGCCTATCCTCATCCCTCACATCACAAGCTCTTCAATTTAGCAATCAAGAAGGGCTTCCCTAAACCCTAGACTAAAAAACACCTAATTTTACCTATTTTTAAAAGTGGGGATAAAATAAATCTCTCTAATTATAGGACCATTATGATTAGTCCCATTTTAGCCAAGATATATGGAATTATTATGGAAAGAAAATCAACATATGGCTAGAAAGTCATGGGAAAAGAGATAAAGGTCATGCCGGATTTAGAGGTTATCATTCAACCATGGACCACCTTGTTACAACAAGGATCATTGTGGAGGAGTGTTGCAATAATAAAACTAATATCATTTGTTATTTCATTGACTTTAGAAAAACATTTGACACAGTGCCCATGACTAACCTATGGAATGGGCTAGAAGAGATAAAAGTTCCTTTCGAGTTGAGAGATATTGCAATAAGATTGTATGAGAACATTATTGCCAAGTTTAGGAACACTGAAGGATAGTTGGAAGAAATCAATTGTAATGTAGGTGTCAAGAAAGGTTGTTCCCTATATCCTACCCTTTTTTGCATATACATTGACAAGTTAGAAGATTGTTTATAAATTACAGGCTGTGTCAACCCAAATCTCACTAGTATGGTCATCATCCTTCTTCTTTACACCAATTATATTGTACGTATGGTGAGGATTACCTATGACCTCTGTAAACAACTAAGAATCCTCAAGGACTTCTACTCTAGTATTGGTATGACCGTGAACATTGAAAAATGAAGGTTAAGACAATTAAATCCAAAAACATCACTTACAATACTTTTGTATATGACAACAATAGATTATAGGTAGTGCCTTCATACAAATATCTCAAAATTGATATTCATCACAAATTCAATTAGAACTATATCATTGAGAAAAGGAGAAATAGAGGGTGGAAAGCCTATTATGAGCTTGAAAACAATTTTAAATTAGCAGACCTTTGACTATGGGATAAGAAAAACCTCCTTTTGAGACTCTTGTCACTCCTATTATCAGATATGGATGTGAAGTTTGTGGATGCATCATCTCTAAAGAATCATGGAGAAATATATAACATATCTAAAATAATTTTACAAGTTATAATCTCAAAATTAGAGGCAATACACCCTACCCTATTCTCCTCATACAAGTGAGCATTCCCTCCATTGAGAGCATGACTATGACTAGGTACTTCATGTGAAAAAAACAAGATAATCAACATGGATGACCAAAGGCTCCCCAAAATTACCCCTAATAAGACCTTTGTATATGACACCAATGTAGGGCAAAAACCAGGTACCCATTGTTGCATGGGATTTTACACATTGCATTTCCATACATTCAATGATCGTTGATGACACATTAAGGCCTCCCACTTTCTATGATGATTTTGCATGTGTCGATGCTCCTTCCTTGTATAAACCCTTGTGTAGGCCTGATGTATGAATGTGGTTCACCCTTTTGGATGTTTAGTACCTCGATGAAGGTCTCTTTACCTAAATCACTATTTGGCCTTGTTTATCTCTTTTTGGATACTTACCTTGGACATTATCTTCCTACTTGGATAAATCTCAACAAGAATGTTCGATTCAGTTCGCTAGTTAAGATATACCTTTGGGAGGTTTCCAACATTCTCATATACGTTTGAAGGCACATACAAGGGTTAAATAAGTCAAAACATGATTTCCCCTTAATTTCATGCCCCACCTTTCACACGTGATGTACAATTTGTACAATCAACCTGCCACTGTCACGCATGCATCTATCGAACTTGTGTTACTAGAAGCCAAATTTTGGGTGAAAAACCTGTGACTAGCTCGGTGAACCCATATATGAGTATCTCCAATGTGGGGATTTTGCCTAACAATTGTTTTTTATTTCCTTAATGCTCTTGTGTTATTTCCTTTCCTACAAGTATTGCACTTTTTGTCTTTGTTTAGATCCTTTTTAAAACTCTCTAAAGTGCCAAAATTATTAGGGGTCCCTAACCCCTCACATAGATAGAATAATATATTTTCCACGTAATAAAGGTCGACATTAGTTAATAAGGCCTATTTAATAAAAATGAACAAGCCAATGCAAGAATACCTAATAGAAGCTTCCGCTTCTAGAAATATCTTCATCAAGAATGTTCTTAGAAGATAGAATTAGTATAAATAAGAGTAGGAGGCATGAAAAAGCTTTGTCTTGTGAATTATTATAATAGAGCGTTGCTCTACTGGAGATTTCCCCCTTGAAGAGGCAAGTGAACATTGCTCCCATTGCAATAAAGGTATCATTTTGGTGTGTTATTCTCTACACTATGTTGTTTTGTTGGTAATTTCTGTTATATTCTTGTTTTTTCTTAATATCACATAACTAGGTGCATAACAAGTGGTATAAGAGCACTTTCCTAGGCAAGAATTGTGGGTTAATTTTTTTTTCCAGGGTAGAGATGCGTTCCTACATCTTTAAACTACAATTATTTGTCATTCAATGCATAAATCCACGGTCAGGGAAGCAAACACACAGGAAATACAAGAGGTTTTTATTCTCACATTGTTGGACACCCTTGTAACCCCTATTGGTACCCCTTCGAGTGGTAGCGCATCAGACAACACCTGTATATGGACTTGCGCTTCCAAATACCTCTGGTATATCAAGATCCCCCCTAGGTATCCTGAAACCAACCATAGATCAATCGATCGGTTGTATGACTACTATAATTCCACCAAAACAACACTCGGGAAGATACTCTTTAGTACCTGGGTAATCGGGTAGTACAGATAAGGGTATCGTCTAGCCTCCTTAGTTGGTTCCCTGAGATATTGGGTCGAGTACTATTGTTCGACCTTGCATGCATATTAGAGAGATATTGCATAGGGAAAACCCTTGTCTGTAGGCACCCTGAAAACCCTAAGACTAGGGACATAAACATAACAGAAAAGGAACATACAAGATCTATTGAAGTGCAACCTTGCCTCCTGCATTCGAGTTGTGAAATTACTACACATTTTTCCTGTTAAGAATTTGGGCATTTCAACACTGCATTATTATTCATATCGGAGTATAACTCCATAAGAGTAAAAAAAAAAGGAAAAGAAAAGAAAATAAAGAGAAAAAGGCAAAAAAAAATGAGTACGAGGCTTGCCAACACCCTTATTTGAGACCTATCTCATTGGATTCCCCTTTTCTCCTTGATCATTTTGATACCTATCATTTTAAACATTTGTTTTTACCTTCTCACACCCTTATTTGAGACCTATCTCATTGGATTCCCATGTTCTCCCTGATCGTTGTGACACCTATTATTTTTAACCTTCTTTTTTACCTTCCTGCACCCTTATTTGAGACCTATCTCATCAGATTTCCCTTTTCACCCTGATCATTGTGATACTTCTCATTTTAACTTTTTTTTTACCACGTGGACCCATACCATTCCCAACACCCTTATTTCCCACTTATCCCACTGATCTCCTCTCAATGCCTTGATCATCATGGTATATATCAATTCTTCGCTTTCTTGTCCATGGACCCACCCCTCATGGCCCCCACCCGCCAAGAAGAAACCAATAAAAAATTGAATAGTGACCTCACTTCCCTTCAGGCCCAAATAAATAGGGACATTCCGACCCTTCATGCAAAAATGGACCACTTCCAAGCCCAATTTGGTAGCCAAATTGTTTAAGTCCATTCCACTCAATGAATTCATGAACAAATTCTATGGTCCTCCTTCCTTTGACCCACCTCTCTATACTGAAGGTGTTGACTCCAACCAACCTCTACACTCTCATTCCAACTCCCTACCTCTTGACCCCCATCTCCCCAGAGTCAAGGTTAACAAAATTGAGGATCAGATCCACAAGCTTGTGTTACTGAGATGGAACAATATTTCTCCCTTCTTAGTATCACTCATGAGTTAACCAAGCTTCGTTATGGAATTCTATATTTGGATCAGGAAATATGACAATGGTGACAATGGCATCACATTTCACACCAAGGGTACATTGCTTGGTCACAGTTTTTTGTAGAGCTGTATGAACACTTTGACACTGACACCCACCATTTAGGACATCTAACCAAGTTGAAACGGTCTGGAACAATGGAAGATTTTATTGCTACCTTTGAGCACTTGCATTTCTGAATGGAGGGCATGAAAAATGATTTCTTCATGGAATTCTTTATTAGTGGCCTCAAGAATGAAATTTGTTCCTAGGTCATCAGGGCTCTCCCTCAGAATTGGTTGGAATCCACTAAGTGTTCCAAGGAGGCACAACGGGTCATCTTGGCCCAGAGCAAAAAACCCACTTTTGTCCCCCACTCTAAACCCAACACCCCTGCCCCTCAATCCACTCCTCTCAAGGTCCACAAGTTAACACAAGCATAAATGACTAAATTCCAACTCAAGGGTCTTTGTTATAATTGTGATGATAAATACTTTCCAGGGCACACATGTAAATAACAAAAACTTTTTATGGCCATTTCTAAGGATGTTTATGATGAAGATAATAAGGTTTCACCTGAAGTAGAGCTACCCCCAACCGATGATATTACATCGCCCTTCAATCCTCCCAAAGTTGAACCACTGATTTCACTACATACTTTCACTAGTTTTTCTTCTCCTCAAACCCTCAAAATGATTGGTTACATTAATCACATGAAAGTCATCATCCTAGTTACCGAATCTTGTTTACACCTTTGTATTGCATGATTGTGGGGTTTCGCGTTGGGAGAATAGGAAAGAGTAGAAACCTTTGAAATGGTCATTTTCTACATGCATAATCAGAACCCTTAAATGCTAAGTCCGTAGGAGGGATTCCCATCCACAATAGAATTGGCGACCATACTGGGGATCTCTAGGGTTTCTGGGAATGTTTTTTCTTGGGTATTTTTAAGAACTGGTTTCATTTCTTGTTTTTAAATTTTCTGCAAAAGTCTGAGCTAACAGAGATTCTGGTCTTCCATACCAGTTATCTCTGTTTCTTTGCTTGACTGCATCTTTTTTTCGAGACCCACAGAGGTACACGCGGCCTATATAAGGTCTGGACGCATGTACCCGCACCCTACCTTCACAAAAATCGCCTGTACACGCTAGCTGAGGAAGTGTCAGTCGTGTGTATGATTCCAGAAAATTTCTTTTAGAGAGGCAATTATCCTCTCCCCTGTCAGAAGTAATCCTTCTCAGGGGTTTTTTGGAACTCATTATAGTCTCTGTTTTTTGCAGTTTTGTAGCTTAGGTTTCACCTCAGATTGGTTTTGTTCTATGAAATTTTCCTTCAATTATTATTATTTTATTTTTTTTCTTCTGTCAAAGTAAGTTTTTGAGTCTTCAAGAGTTTCTGGTTCTCAATACCAGTAGTCTTTTCCAGTGCTTGATTTCTTGTCGTTTCATTTTTTGAAGAGTTGTAGAGGTACACACGGCCTGTATAAGGCCAGCATACCTATACATGCGCCCTGACATTACACAGCTCGCATGCACACGCTTGTTGTTAAACTGTCAACAACGTGC